>CP106711.1:89032159-89108867 GCA_025503065.1 Gossypium bickii
GATGTTATAACGGGTACTTTTACTCTTTATGATACTTCTATGATTGCTTTGATAGACCACCGTTCTCTTACGCATTCATATATTTGCATGAACTTAGTATTCAACAAGACTTTGCTTGCAGAGAGTCTCATGAGTTTGCTATAAAAGTATCGAACCCTTTAGGAATAAATGTGTCTTGTTGACAAAGTATGCAAGAACTGTCCCGCTGATGTTTCAAGATATCTCGCTTTCCTCAACTGATGTGATGCTCTTGCCATTTGATGAATTCAATATTATTCGGTATGGAATCGTTGTTTATGCATGATGTCATTTGTGAACTACAAAAGAAAGACTATATATTTGAGATGTCCGAATGATGAGATTGTACGCATTGAGTCGAATGATTTAAATGGATTGCTCATTGTGGATATCTATTTTGAAAGCTCGTAGTTTTTTGAATAGGGGTGATTAGGCACATTTTGCTTATTTGATTGATTCGAAATGTCCGAAAGGAAGATTAAGTCGGTGTCTATTGTCCGTTAGTTTTTACGATGTGTTTCAAGAGTTAAGCGTTTACCTCCGATTCGAGAACTTGAGTTTGGTATTGAATTATTGCCCTCGGTACTATACCTATTTTGATAGCTCCATATAGAATGGCACCAACAGAGTTGAGAGAATTAAAGTCGTAGCTTTCAAGAATTGATCGAGAGAGGGTTTGCTAGGCCGAGTTTTTAGCCTTGGGGTGCTCCTCTGCGCATTTGTGAAAAGAAAGATGGCACGATGAGAATGTGTATCGATTATCGTTAGTTGAATAAGGTAATAATAAAGAATAAATATATGTTACCCCACGGATTGATGACTATTTGATCGCTTAAAAGGAGCTACCGTGTTTTCAAAGATTGATCTCGAGATCGTGATACTATCAGCTTGAGAGTTAAAGATTCGTATATTCCGAAGGCGCGTCAGTAACAAGGTACGAGCATTAATTAAATTTTTAGTTATGCCATTTGGACTAAATCCAAAGCACCGCTATTTTTATGGATCCGATGAAATCGTAATTTCTATACCATATCTAGATCGATTTGTTGTTGTATTCATTGATGACATTTTGATTTATTCGCTGATGAGGCCGTTGAACATGCTAAACATTTGAAAGTTATTTTGCAAACTTTGAGAGAAAAGCAATTGTTTACTAAATTTAGAAAATGTGAATTCGCTGTATGAGTTTAGTTTTACTCGACATATCGTGTCGCCTTTCGAATCCGGAGTGATCCGAGTAAGATTTCTCGCTATTTTGAATTGGAAACCTCCGAATAATGTGTCCGAAGTCCGTAGTTTTCCGGGACTTCTTTGTTATTATCGCAGATTTGTAAAAGGCTTTTCACCATAGCTACTCCGATTGGCTGGACTCGCTTCAAAAGATGTCAAATTTGAATGATCGGATAAATGTCGAAAAGTTTTGATCGCTTGAAAACTCATAATGTGGCTCCGTTAGTACAACCAGAATCGGGTAAAGAATTTGTTGTGTATGCTTGATGCTTCATTAAATGGTCTGGGATGTGTTTGATGCAGGGAAGGCAAAGTTGTAGCTTATGCCTCGAGAAAATTGAAGCCTCATGAAAAGAATTATCCGACTTACAGACCTTGGAGTTAGCTACCGCAATTGTGTTTGCACTTAAGATTTGGCACCATTATCTCGCATTTACGGTGAGAAATGTCACATGTTTTTAGATCGTAAAAGTCTGAAATATCTGATGACTCGGAAAGATTTGAACCTACGTCAAAGAAGATGGTTAGAGCTGCTAAAAGATTATGAGCTTGTGATAGATTATCATCCAAGTCAAGCAAATGTTGTTGCAGATGCACTGAGTAGAAAATCATTGTATGCATTACACGCTTTGTATGCGCAGCTAGACTTGTCCGATGATAGTTCTATGATAGCAGAATTAAAAGCCAAACCGTTGTTTGTACAACAAATATGTGATGCTCAAAAAGTTGATAATGAATTATTATTGAAACGAGCTCAGTGTGAAATGAATTCCGAATCTGAATTTCAAATTGTTGATAATTGTTTGAGATTCCGTGGATCGTGGTCGTGGTTCCAAGAACTCCGAGTTAATTTAGTTGATTTTGAATGAAGCCTATAATAGTCGCGTCTATATGTTCATTCGGAAGTACTAAAATGTATTATGATTTGAAACGACACTACTAGTGGTCCGGAATGAAACGGTATACATTTCTAACTTTGTTTAGTTTGTCAACAAGTGAAAGCATACCAAGTTTCGGCCTCGGGTTTACTACATTTACATTCTCGATTCCCGAGTGGAAATGGGATAGAGTGACGACGGATTTCGCTTTCTGCCGTTTGCCTACGACACCGAAGCAAGAAAGATGCGAGTCAAGGGTTATAGTGGATAGACTAACCAAATCAACTCATTTTATTCAGTTCAGATGACGACTATTCGCAAGCTTCAATAAGCTTGTTGAGTTGTATGTATATCAAATTGTGAGATTATATTTGATTGGTAGCAATATCCAACTTTGTTTAACGGTGCAAGATTTTCGGGACTAAAATCCTAAATGGGGAGAGTTAGTAATTCCTCGAATTTGACCCGCTTAATCGGAACGGTGGTTTCTGGACCACAAATCTGAGTTCAAAAAATTTTTTAAATATTATTTTTGGTGCTAATTATATGTGATTTTTATGATGTGTGAAAGTCTCGTATAAAAATTTGATCGTTTGTGTGTTTAATTAGACAAAAGGACTTAATCACAGAAATGTAATAGTTGAAAACTATAGTGAAATGTGTACATTAAAAGGGGCAATTAGCCTATCCTAAGAGTTAGTGGACTGGCATATACCAAGAATAACTCCTAGTATTATTTGTTTATATATTAAAGTATAAAGGTTAATTTAGTAATCCAACAATTACTTAATATATGTTAATTAAAACACAAAAAATGAACATGTTTACTTCATCTTTCTCTTGGCCAATATATTGAAGAAAGAAAAGGGAGCTTAAGTTCTTTTGATTTTGATTGCTTTCAAGCCAAATTCAAGGTAAGTTTTTAGTCTGCTTTTTGTTAATTTTTACGCTTTTTGAGGTCGTTGCTTCGAACATTAGTTGACCCATGTTAGAATTTTTTAAGTTGAGCATGCTTGATGTTCGGTCATTGACATGTTCTTGTGGTTTTTGATGTTTGATGATTTTATATTAAAGATATGTTAAAGATTAGCATGTTTTGTATTGGAAATTTTAGTGAATTTGAGTATTTTGGGCTAAATTGCAAAAATGAAATTTTGAGGGGGCTAAAATACAAAATAAATGAAATAAATGGACTAGTATGGTCCCTATGAACATTCGGCCCTTAGGTGATATAATGAAATTTTGTGTATTTTGTGTTTTGTGTAAAAGGACTAAATTGTAAAATGTGAAACATTAGGGGTAAAATGGTAATTTGTCCTGCTTATGTGTTTTGGGACTAAATTGAGATGAAATGTACTTGAATGAGTTGAATCTTAATGTGTTTAGATCAAGAACAAAGAAAACAGATTTGGATTGGGGAAAGGCGAGGTTATCGAATAGCCTGGTCTTCGTCGTCCGTCGATAGTCGAGTAAGTCCTTAAGTAAGTATATGTCGAAAATTATTTATGTAACTTAATGAAAGATGAAATTTAAATGTTTTGGGGATATATATATATAAGATAGCCAAATGTGGATAAATATTTTGGCATGAAGTGTTGTTAAATTCTAATTGAATTGATAAGTTCATGTGATATGAATTAAGTACGGTTCAGTATAATCAAGTTAGCTTGTAATGTGATTGAGATGGAAGTAATATTGTATTTCGGCTTCGGCCCTAGCTATGAAGCCTTGTGACGATGATGTATTCGGCTTTGAGCCTAGCGTGACCTTGTGCCTGGATTTGTATCAGCCATCGCTTCAGCAAAGCAAATACACGATGATCAAATTCGGGACTCCTGGTTCAGCGTGCTTAGTACCGGTGTGTATTTCAGCTTGATGCCTAGAAGGCTTAATGCTTGGTGATGTATTATAAATAGAGAATTCATGAATCATTTACAAGGAAGAATGTAATTACTAAAGTAAACTAAATGCTCTGTAAGTATAAATTTTATAGATGCAAGGAATGAGGTAAGTTATTATCTTTCTTTTCAATTAAATAAGTTGTGCAATGGTCAAGGTTTTCATGAATGAATTTATATGATATGTGCAATTGATCTATTCATTAATGAGTATGATATGTATATTGAAATATAAGAATTGTAATATCTTTGATATTCACCATTTGTAAAATGTCAAAGGTGAGAATTATCGGAGATGCTTATATTTGTGTTTGACTAATTACATGTGATCGTGATATATGTTATACGTATTAGTGATGGAATATGCGTAATATCTAAAGCATTTAAGTGCTTTGAGAGTTGTATGCCTTCGATAAGAAAGTGATAGATGCTAAGTTAAAGAGATGGCAATTCAAACCATAAACAATTTTTTTAGGTTAATTTATTTGTATTTAATGTCATAGACAAATTGATACATACGCATAAAATGTTCGAATGTTTAATTATCAATTGTAATTGCTTAAGACTTACTAAGCTAGTAAGCTTACTCCGGTGTGTGTTTAATCTGCTTTATAGGTCACAAAGCTATTGAAGGCTCGGGACCGTCTGAAGGATCACATCACACTACTAATATCATTTTGGTACACTTTGGATATGTATATAGCTAGATATGGCATATATAGGCTTGTTCTTATGATGATTTGTAAAGTGAACTTAGCCATGTGATTTGGCTAGTTATGTTTTGGTGTCATACTTAGATGAATGTGATATGTGAAGTTGTTATGATATGATTAGTTGATATATGGAATGGTTATGAGATGGTAAGTATATAGACAAATGGTGCATAGGCATAATTGAGTTTTAGTTATGCAAATTGGTATGTTTAGTATTGGTTTTGAATGTATATATTGAATGAAAATTAAATGTATAGTTGTGATTATCTTAGTGATCAAATGTGCATGATTTGGATGGCTATTTATATGTTTTTGGTTGCTATATATGCTTGATATGTGTTGGTAAATTATGCTTATAGGTATGAACCATTTGGTGGCATTTTGGCCTTGTAAATGGCCTATAATGTCACACGCCAGGCAATGTGGGCGTGCCTTAGACCGTGGGTAAATTGGCGGTGATGCAACCTAAAATCACACGCCTCGACACGCGTGTCATCCGCCGTAGTGCAAGTCAAGAGCTAACATAAAAGACGACCAAAGCACACCCGGCGTGCTTGGTGGCCGTGGTGGGAAGTTAGTAACAGACACGGCGGGACACACGGTGTGTCTAGAAGCAGTGGAGGGCACACGGTCTCTCCACGGGCGTGTCTCCCCGTATTTATGAAAAGTTTAAAATTTTTATGGAATTTCAGTATGTGTTTCAATTTTAGTCCCGACTTCGGTTTATAAGCATGCTTGTGGCCTCGATGGCCGCTTTTAAGGGATACTATGCCCATGAACGATTGAATGTATGATTTTAGTATGTGAATATTTCCGATCTGTTTTCGGTAATGCTCCTAACCTTAATCCGGCGCATGCATACGGGATAGGGGTGTGTTACACAACTTGGTCACTCGTTTGGACTTTGATTGCCCACACTTGCCATTGAGGTGGCTCAACTCTGAACCCGAATACGTGTTGCCTCGCTCTTCTCGCGAATACCCGACTCATGTAGTCATCCGAGGGTTCACTTCCTCGACCTCTTCGATTGAGCTTGGTATGATTTGCTCATCGGCCTCTTTCTTGCATCCCGGCCTCACTCACACCTCTTCCTCTTTCCTTACTCAACCTCTACCTTACTTCAGCCCTATCCACCAATACCACGAATTCCTTCATTTCTAAAATCCGACTAATAGTCTAACATCTTCATTCAACCCATATTCAAATCTCTTTGCATGAAGTAGCTTCCGGGTATACATTCATGCGCATACTTGCTAAGCCTAACAAATTCGCTTCTCATATTCTCGCTTACACTCATTTTTTCCTTGCTTCAACTCAAGGAATTCTTTTCATTTCGGGTTTACAAATCGTTGACTTATAAACTTCTTCCTAACTTTTCCAAAAGAAATCCCACATCACCCTTTACGTAGGAACCACAGAGGTGAACATTTTCCACCAATGGTATGCCGAATCCTCAAAGAAGGATACATCGATTTCAAGCTCTCTTCAGTGTACAAGAGAGTTCATCAAAACCCTCATTGAGCTCTCCAAACCTAACTCCGCTCGCTGTCATCATCTATATTAGCTTGAAAATCCTCACTCCTTGCTTCCTGGATTTTGTCTACCTAGGGCTTAGTTGTCTCACCATTTCTATACCTTGGGAGTCACAGGAACTGATCGAGGTATAGGAGGAGGTGGAGGAGGTTGAGCATTGGGGTTTGCTCGCACGCATTTCTGTACCAGCTTAATCATCATTTGGAGAAATGCTTCCCGAGCCTCTTATCCTCGACCCCCTAGTTTCGGGTTCACTCGCACAAAGCGCAAGGTCCTCATGCAGAGCCAGACATTACTATCTCACTATCAGAGTCGCATTGATCGGGATCCATACACTACATAAAAAAATTTAAAATCATCGTAAGCCACCACACTATTATTATATGCTAAATGGCATGTATAGCTAGATTTTACACACGCTACAAAGAGTCCTAGAACCGACTAAACCATAGCTCGATACCACTAAATGTAATACCTTTACCCATATTCTAAGCCTGAACCGCTTAAGGCGTTATTTTAAATAAATCCTCATGACCACCACTTTAGGCCCATAATAACTACTCTCTTATCACCTTAACAACATCATTATCAACTTACGAGGCCTAACTCATACACACGAGAACACTTGAGACTATACCTGAACTTTTTCAACCTTTACAAATTTTTCCTTTTATACAGGCCTCACATGCCCGTAAAAACGTGGCACGCCCATGTGTGGACACACACGCCATGTGCTTAAATCGTGCCTAAAAACCCCAAGATTCTGGTCTTAAAATCCCACTACTAGGGGACGCAAACATGTGAAATGGGACACGCCCGTATCCTCTTAAGACATGCCCAGTGTCTTCCACCAGCTGGTCGACGCGACTAATTTCACACCTGGCCCCGACACTCCTATTTTCCATGGCCATGTACTCTTATGCTAGCTATCGATATAGCCCCACGGTCACTAGGCACACTTGTGTGCTTCAAACCATGTGACAATTCAAATACCAAAATTCAAGGTGCATTTCGTGACGGCTTGGACACACGCCCATGGCTCGATCTCAGTCACACACTTGCTAGATTACACGCCTCGCAGTGTGCCACCCGTATGAACAAGAATAAGGCTGCTTGCTGTGTTCTTGCACCCCTATAGCTCACACTACATGAACCCATTCAACATGCTAACAAATATCTCATAGTTTCAATATAATCTCCTATAGATAACTTTGAATTTTTTTATAAAATGATAAAATGGGCCATCAATCATGGTAATTTACAAAAATGTCTTCACAAGAGCCAATACACCTTTGGCCAAAATCACAAAATATCTAATTAGTGTAGCCCCTATACATGCCATAAACAAAATCACTAAGTCTAATTATACCGAAGTGAGCAGATAGTGTGGGCGGTCTCCTGGATATCTGCATCCCCACCGCTCTTAAGCTCTATAAAATAAGGGAAAGAAAGGGAGTAAGCTTTAAGCTTAGTAAGTTCACATGTAAACAATACAACATTTTAACATGTATTAATACAATTTCATAGCATTATGCACTAAACAAGAAACAATTTACATTCATGATTATGCATACTCATTTCCTCCATTCAAACACTCCAATCACATTGCAAACATAATACATACATTCATTAACGGTTTCCCTGCACTTAACATCACAAGGTCACATAATACAACACATCTAAATCCATTACTCGTAGTTTGATTACTTGGTGGATTCACACTTAGCCCACCTTCAGTATTCATTAGGGTGGTATCGCACATAGCCCACCAAAAGATTACTAGACGATGGTATTGCACAAAGCCCATCATAATTAAATAATAAGGTGGTATCGCACTTAACCCACCAAAAGATGAATAGACGATGGTATCGCATTAAGCCCATCGAATGAAACAATAATTATTAAATGATGACCACATTGAATTCACTTGAATCATATATATATTCTCAATCATGTCATACACAATTAGAGCATAATGTATATAAATATAATTGTATTGTTTACACATAAACTTACCTCGATGCAAAACATGTTAACTAGCGATTTACTCAATCACCTTGCCTTTCCCACGGTCAAGGTTGATTCCGCGCTCTTCTTGATCTATAACACAGAAATTCATTCATTTAGATCATTCTATAATCATAATACATCAAATTCTACACTTGGGCAAAAAAGACCATTTTGCCCTTGTACATTGGCAAAATTACGATTTTGCCCCTAGGCTCGTAATTTATTTTTCATCATATTTTCTTGACAAGCAAACATAAATGAACATTTATTTCTCTTACAACTACTCACCATTTCAACTATTTCAAGCATTTATGACACAAATTAAATGTTTGCACTCAAGTCCTATTTAGGTGTTTTCATGCTAACACCTTTCACAAAAGTTGTTTCTCATCTCCCTAACATTCATTTTCTTCCATGAAAACTCAGCTAACAACATAACTACTCTCATGGAAAGTCCTTAAACTTTCAACCATATCTCAATTTAGTCCTCCTCACTAGCTAGCTTGAGCTTTGGGGACTAAAAAGTATAAAAATTACCAATTAACACCACCAAAAATCACTTACTTGGGTGAGGACAAGTTGCTAAAATTTCAAAGCTTCAAACCCCTCTTTTGAGTGTAAAAATCGGTGGAAGAAGAAAAGAAGAGAAAAAGATGATAGCCTTCCCTTATTTTATCATATTTTAGTCAACTAGTCAACAACTTTCACCAAATTTGACTAAAAATTAATGCTCTTGTCTCCCTAGCTTCCTATGGCCGGCCATCACTAAATAAATGGCCCAATTGCACTTTTTAAAATCCTCCAAATTTACATTTTATAGCTATTAGGTACCCTACCTTATAAAATAGAACTTTTGCATCTTATGCGATTTAGTCTTTTTCACAAGCTTAAGCATGCTATTGCTAAAATTAAAGCCCCAAAGTCCCCATATAGTCATATATTGATACCATAACACATAAAATAATACTAAAATAATTTTCTCAACCTCGCATTAGTGGTCCTTAGACCATTATTCCGACTAGCCCCAAATTGGGTTCATTACACATATTTTGGCAAAATTACTATTTTGCCCCTATACTTTCTCATATTTACACTATTGCCCCTAGGCTTGTAAAATGATTTTCATTCAACTTTCTTAAACTTCATGCTCAATTGATTCATTTTCTCTACTATAACAATCATCAATTCGCACTATTTCTAGTGTGTATAACCAATTTCATAACTTTTACAAATTGATCCATACTATCATTTTTCATGAAATTCATTAAGGAAAAGATGTTTATTTAACATCAAACTCTAACTTCAAAAATACGAAGAATATTAAAAACGGGGCTCAAATGAACTTACTAGCAAGCTTGAAAGATGAGCAAACCCTAGCTATGGGGTTCTTCAAAATTTTGGCACCCACAAGGAAGAAGATGAATGATTTTTTTCTCATCTTTTTCCTATTTTAATCATTTAATAAGTAAATAACCAAAATGCCCTTTTCTTAAAAAATTCTATTTTACTAGCTCATGTCCATTTTTGTCAAAAAATTATAATTTGGGCAAATTGCTACTTAAGGACTTCTAATTTATATTCTAAAACTATTTCATACAAAAAACTTCTAGAAACTCATATTTTGCAACATTTACAATTTAGTCCAAAAAGGACCATTCAACCTCAATTTAGCAAAATTGCTTCATGGAACTTTCATGCTAGCATGCAAACATAACATAAACTTTAAAAACTCATAAATTCACCTCAGATTCGTGGCCTCGCACCATTATTTCCGACTAGGCCCTAAATCAGTCATTATAATTTCCCCTTAGGATTTTCATTCTCAAAATCTTACCAAAGAAAAAGGTTTGATATCGGTTTCTCATATTCTCTTCAGTTTCCCATGTAGCTTTTTCTATCCCGTGTCTTTGCCACAATACTTTCACTAAGGCAATACTTTTATTTCTCAATTGCTTGACTTCCCGAGCTAAAATCTTGACTGGTTCTTCACCATAAGTCATGTTGGGATGAATCTTTATTTCTGACGGGGTAATTACATGTGAAGGATTTGATATGTAGCGTCGCAACATTGACACGTGAAACACATCATGTATCTTTTCTAATTCTGATGGTAAGGCCAAATGCTAAGCTACCGGCCGAACACTCTCAGTAATCTCGTAAGGTCCGATGAAACGTGGACTTAACTTGCCTTTCCAGCCAAATATGAGAACTTTTCTCCATGGTGACACTTTTAAGAAAACTTTATCCCCGACTTGGTGCTCTATCTCTTTTCTCTTTAAATCCGAATAGGATTTCTGTCTGTCTGATGCAGCTTTTAAACATTCTCATATCACTTTCACTTTCTCTTTAGCTTCTTTAACCAAATCAACCCCGTGAATTTGGTTTTCCTTGAGTTCCGTCCAAAACAAAGGTGTTCTCGCACTTACGCCTATATAGAGCCCTCATAAGGCGCCATCTTTAAACTCAATCGAAATCGTTGTTGTAGGCCAATTCTATCAATGGGAGAAACTTTTCCCAATTGCCTTGAAATTCTAAAATACAACATTTGAATATCTTCAAGTACTTGAATTAACCTATCTGACTAACCGTCAGTTTGAGGATGAAAAGCTGTGCTAAAACTCAATTTTGTACCCAAGGCTTCTTGCAACTTCTTCTAAAATCTAGATGTGAATCTCGGGTCTCTATCTGATATAATCCATAAAGGAACTCCGTGAAGCCTTACTATTTCTGAAACATACAAGTTTGCCAACTTGTCGAGCGAGTAACCCACTCGTACTGGTATGAAATGGGCTGACTTTGTAAGTCTATCAACTACAACCCATATAGCATCCTTTTTACTTGGTGACAATGGTAGACCCATTACAAAATCCATGGTGATACGGTCCCATTTCCACTGAAACCAAAATGGGTCAAGTAAACCCAAGGTACTTGGTGTCCAAATTTTTACTTGTCGACAAATCAAAGCACTTGGAAACAAACTCAAATATCTTTCTTCATTTTCACCACCAATATCGCTGCTTTAAATCATTATACATCTTTGTACTTCCTAGATGTACATGCATAACCATCCGTTATGTGCTTCGTGCAAAATTCTCTCAATAAGATCCTCTTTCTGCATACACAAGCTTCTATCTCTAAACATCAAGTATCCATCGAATTAATCCGAAAGTCGATTCAACATCGACTCACACCAGCTCTCTTAACTTGCAATTCATTATCTTCTTTCGAGCTTCCAAGATCTCATAAAGAAACATTGGTCTAGCTCTCAACTTAGCTAAAATAGAACCATCATTGGATAAAGATATCCTTGAATTCAATGTTCTTAAGGCAAATAGGGACTTTCTCGCTTAAAGCATCCACACCACATTCGCTTTTCCCTAATAATAGTAGTCAATGACCAATTCATAGTCTTTATCAACTCTAACCATCTTCATTGACTTAAGTTCAACTCCTTCAAGCGCATCAAGTACGTCAGACTTTTGTGATCAATAAAAATCCGACATCTTTCACCATATAAATGGTGTCTCCAAATTTTCAAAGCGAAGACTATAGTAGCCAATTCTAGATCATGTGTCGATAATTCTTCTCATGAGGCTTCAACCTGCCTTGAGGCATAAGCAATCACCTTGCCTTCTTACATGAGTACACAACCCAATCAAATTAAGGATGCATCGCTGTAAATCACAAATTCTTTTCCTGCCTCAGGTTATACTAAAACTGGAGCTTCTGTCAACATTACTTTCAACTTCTTGAAACTTCGCTGGCATCATTCTGTCCACTCAAACTTTACATTTTTTCTGTAACAATTTAGTCATTGGGGTTGCAATCATGGAAAATCCCTTGACGAATTGTCTGTAATAGCCAGCTAAGCCTAGAAAACTTCTAATCTCAGAAATGTTCTTAGGTGGCTTCTAGTCCATTATGGCTGAAATCTTACTTGGATCTACTCGGACTGCATCTCTTGAGACGACATGCCCAAGAAATCCTACTTCCTTGAGCCAAAATTCGCTTTTACTAAATTTGGCATACAGCTGATTTTCTCGAAGAGTTTTTAAAACTACTCATACGTGCTCAACATGCTCATTCTCATCTCGAGAATAAATCAGTATGTCGTTAATAAAAATGACTACAAACTTGTCAAGGTATGGTTTAAAGACGCGGTTCATTAGATCCATGAACACCACGGGAGCATTGGTTAACCCAAAGGGCATGACTAGAAATTCATAATGTCCATACCTTGTTCGGAAGCAAATTGGATATATCCAATCTTTCACTCTCACCGGTAGTACCCCGATCTCAAGTCTATTTTGAGAACACAAAGGTCTTTCAATTGATTGAACAAATCATCGATTCTAGTCAATGGGTACTTGTTCTTTACTGTCACTTTATTGAGCCGACGGTAATCTATGCACAATCTCATGGTGCCATCTTTCTTTTTCACAAATAAAATCGAAGCACCCCATGGTGAACAACTTGATCTTACAAAGCCTTTATTTGTCAACTCTTGCAACTGTGACTTTAGCTCTTTCAACTCTATTGGAGCCATTCTGTATGGAGTAATGGATATCGGTACAATACCAGAAGCTAGCTCAATACTGAATTGTAACATCCTGGAAAGTGCCTATGCATTTCTGGTTTAAATTGTATGAATGACAAGTCTTCAGTCTTATGAATAAATTATTGATATTTTTGGAAACTCAGAAATGTATGAAAATGATTGGAAATGAATATTTTGGAAACTTGGAAATGCATTAGGACATGAACATTTTAGGAAACCGAGAAATGTAAAGAAATGGTTCAAAAATGGAAAGTGCACATTTTTGGAAACCTGAACATTTTGGAAAGTTGAACATTTCTGGAAACCTGAACATTTTGGAAACTTAGACATTTTTGGAAACCTGAACATTTTGGAAACTTGAACATTTTTGGAAATGATTCAGAAATGGAAATGAACATTTCTCGAAACTTGAAATGTAAGAAAATGGCAAGTAAACAGAGCCGATCGAAAATTTTAGGAAACTTAGAAATGATGCAGAAATGTCAAATTTTAAGGTTCAAAATAGGAAATAAAGGCAAGAGGGCCTTAAAAGAAAAAGTTGGAGAAATTTGGCACACAAACAGCTTGGAAATGTGGCCTCAAGATGCCACTTAGGACCTATGGAAATGGCACCATGTGTAGGAGGCATGGGTCCTGGTTCGAGTCACAAGGGAAGCAAATAAATGAAGTTTTAATTTTGCTCCCAAAGTGCTATGAGGTGGACGGCACATGAGTTGGAAAAAGGGGTCTTTTAATTCCATAAATACATGATTAAAAAGTGATAAATAAGGGATTTTTAATTTGGATTATTTGGAAGAGATAATAAGGATTTTTCTAGTTTATTTTAAATAAAATAGATGATGAAAGAGGAGTGGTGGCTAAGTAAGGACTCACTCTAGGTGATATTTTCGGCTATAAAAGGAGGACAGAGGGCTACTCATCAATTTTTGCTTCCTCCTCATCTCTCGCCAAATTTTTAGGGCTTTTTTCTTTTCTTTGTCTAGCTGAATTCTCTAGCCTCATCTTTCTTTTTCTTTTCTTCTTCTTCTTCCTTTTCAAACCAAAGCTAACCTAGCTGAAATTCCGCAAAGCCGAATCAAGTGGTGTCGGATAGATCTGTCGAATTCAACACTTAAGGTAAGAATCTTGTGGTTATTGATTTATTCTCTTCTTTGCCGAAAAATAGGGATTAATGTTATTATTATTGTAATAAACTATAAGGAGTATTTCGGATTTCTAGTGCTATCGACTACAAGGGAGAGATCATCCAGATTCAAGAATCTAAGGTAAGATATACACATATTTGGCCAAAAGTTATGGAATATATGTGAGATTAAAATTAACATATAATTATAGGGATTTCACAGCATATACAAGGCAAGGAATCCTTTTCAGATTTGGAAATTTTAAGGTAAGTAATACAAATCCTAGTTGTATTTGGAAAAGTGGCCGAATGGTCTTTTAAAGTGATTAACTTATGTAGGATTTGAGATCTAAATCAGAGATCGCTCTTCGGGATTTCAAGGAACCTATTAAGCAAATCAGTGTGTACTCACACTAACTTTCAATATGTTATGGCAATAATTATGTTTTAATATATGAATGTGTATAAGAATGAGAATGTGGCTAAGTACCACAAATGTGGCAAAAGTACCCAGTGCACGTATTCCTACTTTTGATAGGATTATGAATGTGTTATATTCAAAAGTGACATGAATGTGAATTTAAGTATGATATGAATGATATGTAATAATTGGGGCATTTGGGATATATGTGAAGGGAGAAAGTGAAGGTGATGACTACGGTCTCACCAACGAAGGTGTCGACTTCCATGGCCTCACCAACGAATTATGGTGACTACGGTAACATTATTGAATATGGTAACTTTCAGCCATAATATTCAATATAGTGTCTAAAGACACAACGTAAGTGGGCGATGAGCACGCCAACCGCAGCATCGCTTTCTTCGATGGTGTGTAGCGGATGGAGGGTCGACTTAGTAGTCCCTACTTGCACAAAAGTTGGTACGCGGGTGGTGTGTAATGATGGACAAATAGGCTTGGGTTTGGGTTGCATCATCCTTTATTTTGTATGAACATGAAATTGATATAACTTGTATGCCTAATTTGTTGAAAATTAGTATCAGGTACACATTGAGTCTCAGGACTCACCCTGCTGGGGAATTATTTTTCGTGTGATGAGCAAGAATGGACCTGGCCTCAGGAGCTAAAGGTGGCCATGCATCACTTGAAGAATTTATTTAGAAATTTGGACTTTATATAATTTTAGTACTTTAAATTTTATTTTGGGTTTGAATGATGTAATAAGGCCATAAGGCCCAGCTTGGATTTTCTTTATTTCTGTTTATTTTTATTTGATTATGATACAATTTATTTTTGATTAAAGTTAAGTAAATTTATTTCTTTTAAAATAATAAACCCTAAAATTATTTTGTCACCTTATTTAAGTTGGATTTTCAAAATTTATTAAATGGGTTCCAATTTAAGCCCAACCTAAAACGAATTTTTCTTAATTACACAAATTTTCTCTAAGTTAATCAGACATTGAAAACCTTTACTTAAGGAACATACTGTATCCATCCATGTGCTCGTGGGTCCCGGTGTGGGGTGTTTCAGGCTGGTATCGTGAGCCCGCTTTTAAACTTCCTTGTGGGGCTAAGGCCCAAAACATTTTTAATTCGAGCCCAAATGATTTTCTCGTGAAAATAAGGTGTTTTCTGCATGGCACCGAGTCTCCACCCACTGCCCACTGTAAGGACCCCAACTTTATGAGTGATTCTGATTTATGAACCGTATAAGGGGTAGAAAAGGCATGGAACGTAGAATAGAATGATAGGAATTTGAACCTCTGGGCTAGATTACTCAAACACAGTAACCCATAAGACTTAATGAACTTAACAAACCTATGGCTAAGTCATTGAGATAGGTGTGGCAACCCCTCAGACGCATGTTCAGGATTGGATCCGTAAGAGCCCGGTATTTAAGCCCCAGTGACTCACCTCCTCTTCGCAGAATCCTACCCGGTGCGTAGCTTCTGCTCACCCTAACTCGTAGGGCCTCGGCAGGTGTGGCAACCTCTGCAAGCGCATGTCTAGGAATGGTTTCGATGGGAGCTTGGTATTTAAGCAATCAGGTGACTCACTCACCTCCTCTCCACTCGAATCCTCGCCTCGTGCGTAGTTTTGTCTCACCCCGACCAAAGGGGGCTCTACTGGCATAAAGCTAAACATAATGACTAAAACCCGAAGGGAATTAGCCATGTTTTTTTTAAAAAAACAACAAACCCTAGATTTCAAAACTCTTTACTAAATTTTCAAAACCATCTTTACAAATTTTTCTCAAAAATTTCTAATTTGTGAAAATTACAAAATGCCCCTAGTGGGTAAAATTACCAAAATGCCCTTGATTCACAAAATGTCAAACTTTTCAATGGTTTTGTCAAAACTCCATTATTTTATAATGTTCATAAACCCTAATGTGCAAACCATCAAAAATACCCTTTATTTTGGAAAATTACAAAATTGCCCCTAACTTGCAAAATTACCAAAATGACTCGATTTCCAAATTTTTGCAACATCACCATTTGAAAGGTTAAACTCTCAAAAGAACCCACAAAATTTTACAACTTTTGAAATATCCCCGATTTGTTAGTTTTTCCAAATATACCCTGGGCTTTGTGAAAAATTACCAAAATACCCTCTCAGGTCAAAAATTACCGAAATACTCCCGAATTTTAAAAAATTTTCCAAATTACCCCAAAACTTTAAAGCAAAATGCTTTTGACAAAAGCACAAAGGAACGCTTTCCTAGAAAAATTACAAAAATACCCTTTAGGATAAAATTACGAAAATACCCCTAGGTAGTGAAAAACAACAATAATGAAAATTACAACGTTTCTCTGAATGAACGAAAGTTTATACTTGTTTGATGGATGAATGAATGAATGGAAAAGACTGTGTGTTTGTATGAATACGAAAGAACCACTTTAAATCCCTTTTCATAAAATTTCTCCGCGAGTAAACAAGTGAAACCAAAGTACTAATACATAAAACTTTCAAATCAGATCTCGACGCTAGAAATGAGCTCCAGAGGACGTGGTCGACGTGGAAGAGGTAGAGGAAGAATGACTAGGTCGTAACCCGTTAGATCGGGTCGTGGTTCGGCAATGAGATACCACCGCCACCACCACCCCCAACAGCACGTTGAGCAAGCAGCTCGACGGGAAGATGCTATGTCGTGAGGTCAGGCCGCGAAGTTTTGGAATTGGTGGTCGGTGCAGGAGGAAATTTAGGAACCCGTAAGTCTGTGCCTGAACGGCTCCGAGCTAATAGAGCCGAGATGTTTCGTGGAGTGTTTAGAGTAGCACCCAGTACAGCTGAGTACTGGTTGGAAGCAACGGAGCGCATCATGGATGAGCTCGACTTGACCCCGAGGAGAAGTTGAAAGGGATGGTGGCATCGCCACGCCGGCGAAGCGACGCTGGTGGTTAACTCGTCGGGATGGTGCTACTACCGCAGATTTGACTCGGGAATATGTTAAAGAAGCATTTCAAAAAAAGTATGTGGGAACCAGATATACGGATGAACAAAGAAAGTCTTTTCTGGGATTGGTACAAGGAAGTAAGTCCGTCGCAGAATATGAGGCAGAATTTCTGAGTTTGAGCCGCTATGCTCGAGGGGTTGTGGCAACCGAGCATGAACGCCGTGGTCCGCTTTGAGGACGGGTTAAGGATGATCTAAGATTGTTGATAGCACCGCATCGAGGAGCGGAATTTTCTCGCGTTAGTGGAAAAGGCTAAAGTGGTCAAGGAATTAAGAATTTATAAGGCGTAACAATCGATCGGATTAGGCCGTAAAGAGGTTTTGGATCGCCCGATCGCCCGGGGAATAAGAGGCCTAGAGTTGACGCCACAAAATCAATAAGTCGGCACGGCCGCGACGCCTCTGTGAGCATTGTGGAAAGTAGCACTTGGGAGAGTGTTGGAAAAAGACGGGACGATGTCTCAAGTGTGGGTCCAAGGACCATATGCTTAAGGATTACCCCAAGCTGCTAGATAAGAGCCGATCGGCACCAAAAATGCTAGTCGCCGGGTAGAGGCGCAAAGCAATTTCGCAGAGAATGTGGACCGAACCATGGAGGAAATGGTTCGGACTGTGGACGTGAAGCACCAAGGAGAGGTGCTGAAGGGGCAGACGCGAGGCAACCAAGGTTGGTTTATGCAGTTGGCCGTCGCAAGGAGGAAGATGTGCCAGATGTGACCACTGCACGTTTTTATTTTCGAATACCCTTAATTGCTTTGCTTGTTATAGGTTAGCTTATTCTTGTATTGCTAGTGAGGTGATCAAACCTTGGAAGTGAACTTAGAGAATGTGCCTAGAAAGTATGATAGTTCTTTAAGATCGTGAGTGCGCAGCAGTAGAGTATAGTGGGGTAAGTTAGCCGCATTTGATTATTCGTTAGGAAATTTCAAGGACGATATTTTGTTTAAGGGGGTAGAATCAGAACATCCTCGAAAGGGCCTATGCATTTCTGGTTTAAATTGTATGAATGACAAGTCTTCATCTTATGAATAAATTATTGATATTTTTGGAAACTCGTAAATGTATGAAAATGATTGAAATGAATATTTTGGAAACTGAAATGCATTAGACATGAACATTTTAGGAAACCGAGAAATGTAAAGAAATGGTTCAAAAATGGAAAGTGCACATTTTGGAAACTCAACATTTTGGAAAGTTGAACATTTCTGAAACTCAACATTTTGGAAACTTAGACATTTTTGGAAACTCAACATTTTGGAAACTTGAACATTTTTGAAATGATTCAGAATGGAAATGAACATTTCTGAAACTTGAAATGTAAGAAAATGGCAAGTAAACAGAGCGATCGAAAATTTTAGGAAACTTAGAAATGATGCAGAAATGTCAAATTTTAAGGTTCAAAATAGGAAACAAAGGCAAGAGGGCCTTAAAAGAAAAAGTTGGAGAAATTTGGCACACAAACAGGCTTGGAAATGTGGCCTGAAGATGCCACTTAGGACCTATGGAAATGGCACCATGTGTAGGGAGGCATGGGCCTGGTTCGAGTCACAAGGGAAGCAAATAAATGAAGTTTTAATTTTGCTCCACAGGCTATGAGGTAGACGGCACATGAGTTGGAAAAAGGGGGTGTTTTAATTCCATAAATACATGATTAAAAAGTGATAAATAAGGGATTTTTAATTTGGATTATTTGGAAGAGATAATAAGGATTTTTCTCTAGTTTATTTTAACTAAAATAGATGATGAAAGAGGAGTGGTGGCCAAGTAAGGGACTCACCTAGGCTGATATTTTCGGCTATAAAAGGAGGACAAGAGGGCTACTCATCAATTTTTGCTTCCTCCTCATCTCTGCCGAAATTTTTAGGGCTCTTTTCTCTTTTCTTTTGTCTAGCGGAATTCTCTAGCCTCATCTTTCTTTTTCTTTTCTTCTTCTTCTTCCTTTTCAAAACCAAATCCAACCTAGCTGAAATTCTGCCAAAGCCGAATCTCTGAAGTGGTGTCAGGATAGATCTGTCGAATTCAACACTTAAGGTAAGAATCTTGTGGTTATTGATTTATTCTCTTCTTTAAGCCGAAAAATAGGGATTAATGTTATTATTATTGTGGCCGAAACTATAAGGAGTATTTTGGGATTTCTAATGCTATCGACTACAAGGGAGAGATCATCCGGGATTCAAGAATCTAAGGTAAGATATACACATATTTGGTCAAAAGTTATGGAATATATGTGAGATTAAAATTAACATATAATTATAGGGATTTCATGGATATACAAGGCAAGGAATCCTTTTCTTGATTTGGAAATTTTAAGGTAAGTAATACAAATCCTAGTTGTATTTGGAAAAGTGGTCAATAGTCTTTTAAAGTGATTAACTTATGTAGGATTTGAGATCTAAATCGGTAGATCGCTCTTCGGGATTTCAAGGAACCTATTAAGCAAATCGTGTGTACTCACACTAACTTTCAATATGTTATGGCAATAATTATGTTTTAATATATGAATGTGTATAAGAATGAGAATGTGGCTAAGTACCACAAATGTGGCAAAAAGTACCTGTGCACGTATTCCTACTTTTGATAGGATTATGAATGTGTTATATTCTCAAAAGTGACATGAATGTGAATTTAAGTATGATATGAATGATATGTAATAATTGGGGCATTTGGGATATATGTGAAGGGAGAAAGTGAAGGTGATGACTACGGTCTCACCAACGGCGGTGCTGACTTCACCTCACCAACAAATTATGGTGACTACGGTCACATTATTGAATATGGTAACTTCCGGCCATAATATTCGAATATAGTGTCTAAAGACACAACGTAAGTGGGCGATGAGCACGCCGATCGCAAATGATCGCTTTTTATGGTGTGTAGCGGATGGAGGGTCGACTTAGTAGTCCTCCACTTGTACAAAGTTGGTACGGGTGGTGTGTAGCGAATGGACAAATAGGCTTGGGTTTGGGTTGCATCATCCTTTATTTTGTATGAACATGAAATTGATATGACTTGTATGCCTGATTTGTTGAAAATTAGTATCAGGTACACATTGAGTTCAGGGACTCACCCTGCTGGGGAATTTTTTTAGGTGATGAGCAAGAATGGACCTGGTCGGGCAGAGCTAAAGGTGGCCATGCATCACTTGAAGAATTTATTTAGAAATTTGGACTTTATATAATTTTAGTACTTTAAATTTTATTTTGGGTTTGAATGATGTAATAAGGCCATAAGGCCCAGCTGGATTTTCTTTATTTCTATTTATTTTTATTTGATTATGATACAATTTATTTTTGATTAAAGTTAAGTAAATTTATTTCTTTTAAAATAATAAACCCTAAAATTATTTTGTCACCTTATTTAAGTTGGATTTTCAAAATTTATTAAATGGGTTCCAATTTAAGCCCAACCTAAAACGAATTTTTCTTAATTACACAAATTTTCTCTAAGTTAATCGTGACATTGAAAACCGGTTTACTTAAGGAACATACCAGATCCGGTTCAGGCTCGTGGACCGGGTGTGGGGTGTTTCATGAATTCAACCTCTCTAACTGGCGGTAATCCTGGCAATTCCTCAGGAAAAACATCCAGGTACTCACATACTATCGGCACTGACTCAATCTTTAACCCAGTTTCTTTGTCATTCATCACAAAGGCCAAAAATGCCTCATACCCCTTTCTTAAATATCTATGCACTATCATGTGAGAAATCATTACTAGCAAATTACCTTGTTCATCCGATGATACATGAAGAATATCCCTATTCTCACATCTCATCTCAATGTACTTCTTCTTTCCACAATTAGTAAATACATCATGGGCAGTCAACTAATCCATTCCAATAATGAGGTCAAACTCATCGAATGGTAACAACATAAGATTTGGTTTTAAACAATGACCTCTAATCATTAATGGGCAATCTTTACAACTTTTATCAACTAACACACTCTTGCCTAAAGGATTAGACACTTTAATCATAAATTCTCAGAGAATCTATAGGCATATTCAATTTGGATACTAATTTCATGCAAATGTAAGAGTCTGTGGATCCGTGGATCTATCAAAGCAATAACTTTGGTATCAAAAGAGAAAAGGTACCAAGAATAACATCATGAGAAGATGTCTCATTCTCGTTCGGCACCGTCCCTTCTGCGGGAGCCGGCACATTACTTTCTACATCATCCACCACAACTCCTTCGGGATCCATTTACTATATGTATAAACATAATTTAAGTCATCAGGAGTCGTCACACTATCATTATAAAAACATTCTTACGTATGGCATGTATAGCTAGACTCATGCTCGTGCTACGCTAGTCCTAGAATCGACTAAACCGTAGCTCTGATACCACTAAATGTAACACCCCGTACCGGTGACTGATGCTAGGACTGGATACGAGGCATTACCATGCTTGAACTCACTTAACATACACTTACGAGCTGTAAAATTGTGTTCCGACTTAAAAACTTCTCTTTCTTAGTCTATTTATATGTGTCATAGACCCACGAGGCCTTAAGCATAACTCTAAAAACTTTCGGACCTTGATCGAAATCCTTTCTTAGAAACAGGGGTCACATGACCATGTGACTTAGGACACGCCCGTGTACCCCTTGACATGCCGATGTCTTCCAACAGTGGGGAGTTACTGACTATATTCACACGGCCTTGACACGCCCGTGTCTTCCAACCGTAGGGAGCTACTGACTTGATCCACACGGCCTGGGCACACGCCCATGCCGAAACTGTGTGTCTTACATGGCTCATGCACACGGCCGTGGGATCTACCCGTGGCCTATTCTAACTAATAATAATAAGGAGCAGGGTATGCACGGCCTAGACAAACGCCCGTGTGTAACCGTGTGGACACTTAGAGGCTATTTTCCAAGCCATTTGCCACCTTGAAATCAAGATCAACACAATACATTTCATGAACAATTCCACATTCTTCATTGAATTTAACAACATACATATAGTAAATTTTGGCCAAACATTTAGCCATATACAAAAGAATAATGGTTTGATAGTCTATACATTGGCCCTTCTTAAAACATGTTCTCAAAATGAATGCTTCCTCTACATGCCATACTTAGTAAAATAATTTGGCTATACCAAAATGAAGATTGATAGTGTGCTACAAGCTCCGACTCCAACGACCCACAAGTCAGCTTGGAGGGACTACATAGAAAGAAATAATTAAAGACATAAGCATTTAGCTTAGTAAGTTTGCATGTAAAGCGCATATCAATATACTTGTTTAATAGAAACCACTAGACATAACAATGGTATCATAACTTCAGCTATAGACCTTACTTACTCATAATGATTCTTACATGTCTCATGATACTTAATATTCTCAGACTTGTAAGGTAAACATGGTACCTATATCACTTGATCATATTGATCAGCATACTTTGATATAATAATCATGATTCTCTATTTCATCATTCATAACATAAGTAATACTTAATATCAACTTGATAATAGTTCTGCTTTCTTAGCCTCTTGCCATTTTATTTTTTTCAACCTTATTCATTTGCCCGATGAATTTTTGCGAATAACCGAGGATACTAAATCTCGACCCACATAAGTTGATGCCAAAGCCATATCCTAGATATGGTCTTACATATCTCATCTTGGTTTCAAGGCCATGTCTTGACATGGATTTATATGAAGTCTTTCTCTTGATAGCTTTTCAATGCCAAGCTTGCCTTGGACTTACATGATAACTTGTTTAATGCCAAGCTTGCCTTGGACTTACATGATAACTTGTTCAATGCCAAGCTTGCCTTGGACTTACATGATAACTTGTTTGATTGTCGATGCCATGTCCCAAGCATGGTCTTACACTGGTTGTCATATTGTGGTAAATCGAGTATCCTGGGAAATTCATCTTCAATCGGGACTTGCTTATACTTAATCTCATTGATTTCTTCGTTGAACATAACATTAAACAATTCATGAAAATAGTGTACATTATATTAAGCAATTCAATGATATAAATCATAAAGCTTAGAAATCATACAAACTTACCTCAAAATACAAAATGTATGTAGATATGCAATTTAGTCCTCGACTTTGTTCTTACCTCGGTTTTGATCCGAGCTTCATTTTTCTTGATATATAATCATAAATAGATCATTTAATACTCACATTGACTAAATTGACTCATTACTCATATTTTGGCAAAATTACTATTTTGCCCCTATACTTTCTCATATTTACACTATTGCCCCTAGGTTGTAAAATGATTTTCATTCAACTTTCTTGAACGTCATGCTTAGCTGATTCATTTTCTCTACTATAACAATCATCAATTCTCACTATTTCTAGTTGTATGACCAATTTCATAACTTTTACAAATTGATCCATACTATCATTTTTCATGAAATTCATTAAGGAAAAGATGTTTATCTAACATCAAACTCTTATAAACTTCCATAAAACATCATTTAACATGCATATCATTCATGGGTAGATTTTTGATCATGGACCTTAGCTCATTTTATAGCTAAAAATAGTTAATTCATAATACGAGAACTTTAAAAATACGAAGAATATTAAAAACGGGACTCAAATGAACTTACTTGCAAGCTTGAAAGATGAACAAACCCTAGCTATGGGGTTCTTCAAAATTTTGGCACCCACAAGAAGAAGATAAATGATTTTTTTCTCATCTTTTTCCTATTTTAATCATTTAATATGTAAATGACTAAAATGCCCTTCTCTTAAAAAAATTTCTATTTTACTAACTCATGTCCATTTTTGTCTAAAAATTATAATTTGGGCAAATTGCTACTTAAGGACTTCTAATTTATATTCTAAAGCTATTTCATACAAAAAGCTTCTAGAAACTCATATTTTGCAACTTTTTCAATTTAGTACTTTTGGACCATTGAACCTCAATTTAGCAAAATTGCTTCATGGAACTTTTGTACTAGCATGCAAACATAACATAAACTTTAAAAACTCATAAATTCACCTCAAATTCGTGGCCTCACACCATTATTCCAACTAGGCCCTAAATCGGGCTATTACATCACAAACATCTTTGAAGGCTCGGGGACCGCTGAGGATTGTCATCACACTACTCAACTTGTTTTGGTACCTTTGAAATATGTAGATAGCTAGATATGGCATGTATAGGCTAGTCATTTTGAATTATGTTGAAATATGTGTATAAATAGCCTTGAGATTTGGCTAGATGTGTTGATAATATGCATGAGTAAATATGAAAAATGATTTATGATTTGGTATGGCTTGGAGCTATGAAATGGTCTAGTGAATGGTAAGTACATGGATGAAATGTGAGTATGCATATTTGATCAAAGAAAAGGATATATGAAAGGTAAATGTGGATGAATCATGCTTGTAGCAAATTGGCATGATTGGAATTGTATTTGAATATAGAGATTTGATGATTAATTTGATATGTTTTTGGTTACCAAATGTGCATGAAATGAATTGATATTTTGCTTTTAGGGTTGACCCTTGTGTGGATGGCATTTTGGCCTTGCAAGTGACCTGTTTTACCTACACGGCCATGGCACACGGGCGTGCCCAGTAGCTTTGTCAATAAGTCAGTGACTAGTCTAATTCTACACGGCCATGACACAGGCGTGTCGAGTAGCCGTGTGGATATGTCAGTAGCTAGCCCAACTTACGCGGCCATGGCACACGGACGTGCCTGGTGGCCGTGTGGATAAGTCAGTATACATGCTTTAATTTGGCAAGGCCAAGACACATGGGTGTGTCTAGTAGCCGTGAAAGGCACATGGCCCACCGACATGGGTGTGTGTCCTCTCTAACCTAGAAAAGTATTAAATTTCTGAGAACTTTCATATATGTTGGTTTAGTCCTGACCCTACTCTAAAGCATGATTAAGGTCTCGTTGACCTAAGAAAGGGACACTTTGATTGTGATTGATGACTGGTATTATGAAATGTCTATAAAAGTTTCAAAGCTGTCCAGTAAAGTCTTTAACCCTAATCCGACAATGGTTACAGGTTAGGGATGTTACATTTGATTAGTATCAAAGCTACGGTTTAGTCTATGCTTGAACTAACGTAGCGTGTCAAAGTCTAACTATACATGTCATATATCTGAACTGTGATAGTGTGATGAATCCTGACGTAAAATGTGATTTTCATATAGTAATGGATCCCGAAAGAGCCGTAGTTGACGATGTAGAAAGCAATGCATCCGCCACCGCGTTAGCTTTACTCGGATGGTACTCGATTGAGCAGTCGTAATCCTTTAACAACTCGATCCACCTTTGCTGCCTTAAGTTTAACTCTTTCTGGGTAAGGAGATATTTTAAGCTCTTATGGTCTGTATAAATAACAGACTTCTCCTCATACAAATAATGCCTCCAACTCTTCAGAGCAAACACCACTGCCGCTAATTCCAAATCGTGCGTGGGGTAATTCAACTCATGCTGTCTCAACTGTCGAGACGCATACACTGCCACTTTCTCATCTTGCATCAACACACACTCCAAACCTATATGTGACGCATTGCAGTAAACCGCAAACTCTTTTCCAGCCTCAGGCTGTATCAACATTGGAGCCTCTATCAAAATCCTTTTCAACCTTTCAAAACTCTCCTGCTGCCTATCAGCTCAAACAAAAGATACCTATTTCCTCAACAGCTTGGTTAGCAGTGCTGCGATTAATGAAAACCTTTCCACAAATATTCGGTAATATCCAGCAAGACCCAAAAAATTTTTGATTTTTGCCACCGACTTAGGTGGTTTCCAATCCAAGACAGCTTCGATTTTTCGAGGATCAACTCTAATCCCCTCAGCAGACACCACATGCCCCAAAAAGGTAACTTCTCTTAGCCAGAATTCACACTTACTGAATTTGGCAAACAACTGCTTCTCCCTCAGAATTTGTAAAACCACTAGGAGATGCGAATCATGCTCCTCCTCCGATCTTGAATAGACCAGTATATCGTCTATAAATACCTTGACGAATTGGTCTAGATAGGGTTGGAAAACCTGATTCATCATGTCCATAAATGCTGCTGGTGCATTGGTCAATTCGAACGGCATTACCAGGAATTCGTAATGACCATAACGAGTTCTGAAAGTCGTTTTATGGATATCCGCTTCCTTGACCTTAAGCTGATGATACCCTGACCTCAAATCTATCTTTGAGAAAACTGACGCACTCTTCAATTGATCGAACAAGTCGTCAATCCTCGGTAACGGGTATTTGTTTTTGATCTTCAACTTATTCAACTGACGGTAATCAATGCACATACGCATTGATCTATCCTTCTTCTTAACGAATAGCACCGGCGCTTCCCAAGGTGATACACTCGTCGGATAAAACCCCAATCTAACAGTTCCTAAATCTGTGCTTTCAACTCCTTCAACTCCTTTGGCGCCATCCGATATGGTGCGACGGACCACTGTTTCCGGTAGAAGATCAATTTCGAATTCCACATCGCGATCTGGAGGCAACCCCAGAAGCTCTTCCGGAAAAACATCAGAAAGTTCCTTCACTGTTTGAACATCCTCCACTGTTGATTCCTTAGCTTCCAAAGTGCAAACATAAGTTATAAACGCCTCACATCCTTTCCTCACCATTTTCTCAACTTTTAAGATAGATAGATAATTCCTCCTCTCACCTATTACCACCACTTCTTCACCCTCGAGAGTTCTTAACACCATGTGCTTGGCTACACAATCCAAATTTGCTTGGTACTATAGAAGCCAGTCCATACCCAAGATTAAATCAAACCCCTCGAATGGCAACTCCATCAAATCGGCTAGAAAAACTACCCCTTGCACTTCTAGAGGTACACCCCTAAAAAGTTTGTTTACCATTACAGTTTGTCCTAGCGGGCTAAGTACATTCATCTCCCTAGCGGGCTAAGTACATTCAATCAAAGCAGTATAAGGCAACCCAAAAATAAGAAACGTACCGGTTTTGACGTCTGGTGCATCACCCTCCCCTCGGCGTTTAGCTGTATAGACTAACCCTGGCTGCCTCGCATCAGTGCTCCCGGCACCTCTGCCTGGTGTTCCATGACCCCAACTGAAACCATTACCTCCTTTGGCTGGACCACGACCCATCTGTGGCTGCTGACCACCTCTACCCGGCTGAACATGCCCCTAACTTCCTGGTCTGGCACTGTCCCACTTCTGTGGATAGTCTCTAATCTAATGATCAACAGATCCACACCTGAAGCATCTTCTGTTACTCGTCCAACACTCCCCTAAATGGAATTTACCAAACTGTGCACACCTCTGAGGCTGCCTATCCACAACAGGTCTCACAACCCGACTTGGCCTATCTATCCTAGGTTTTTTCTGAAAACACCCAGTTGACCCCGACGGTCCAAAATTCCTTTTATTACTACCTGTATCTATATCCCGACTCTACTTTTCCGACCGCTTTACTTCCTCGGCTATCTTAGCCTTTTCCACCAAGACAATAAATTCCCTTTCTCATTCTGGAGCTATCAGCACATGTATATCATCTCTTAACCCATCTTTGAACTGAACACAATGCTCATGGTCTGTGGCCACCATTCCTCGGGCATAACGGCTAAGGCGTAAGAATTTCGCCTCATACTCGGCCACTGATTTGTTCCCCTGAACCAGATTCAAAAATGCCTTTCGTTGCGCATCCACATAACTCGACCCAATGTACTTACTCTGGAATGACAACTTGAAGAAATCCCAGGTAATGTAGTCAGCCACAGTACAATCCCTGATCGTAAGCCACCATTCATACGCCTTATCCCGCAGAAGGGACACGACTCCTTTTAACTTTTCCTCCTCCGTGAAATCGAGGTCATCCATTGCTCAACAGCCTCCAACCAATACTCACCATGTTAGGGCTACGCTAGAAACACCCCTAACATCTCTCGCTCCATTAGCTCGAAGCCATTCTGACATAGATTTCTGAGCCCCTACACCCAAGCCTACCCAAGCAACTCTCTCCAAAACCCATAACATCGCCTGAGACACCGCATCGTCTCCACCCGTTTGGTCTTGAAACTCTACTCCCGCAGCTGGCGGTAGCAGTACCTCATTTCCTGACTCATGACCAGACCCTACTGGTTCCGACACAGCAATCCTGCCTCTACCACTCCATGCACATTACGTCCACGTCCCATAGTACTCATGACTACTGTCGCATTTTAATCTGATTAAAAGTTTTATGTGTTAGTATCTTTCACTATTTAATGCCGAACAGTTTTATGAGAGATATCTTTAAAGGGTAGTTTTCGCAGAACACAGCACAACCTAGAGGTTTCCTGTCTCTAAAGCTTGAATTCCTAAGACTAACAGGCAAATTTCTTCATGCTAACAATTATTCTATACATACACAATCAAATGGTTGAGCACTTACCGGGGTGGATCAGGTGCCGGTAGACTTGGATGCCATATTCCAACCAAAACATTCTCTTTATTTAACATTATCACTGATTTTGTAAAACACCATTGAACCCATTTCACAGCCCGGGTTTTGCAACCTAGGCTTTGATACCAAATTGTAACACCCCAAACCCGGCATAAATGCTACGACCGAATCTGGTATGTCATAGGGTTGAGTGAAAACGATTTCCTATCTACTGCAGGAAAAATCATAATATATTTTGTTTTAAAACCCTTTTTGTTTAAGCGATGTTTTGAAAACCAAGATTTGCTAGCTTGTGAAAAATTCCACAATTTTAATTAAGCAATCATTTATTAGACGAGGCACATTTTAAAAAAAACGTTACTTAGTGAACTCACATATTTAAAACCCCATTTAAATTTCGTGACTAAAATTTTTCCATAGTGTCAAGCATAAATACTAAATAAACCAAACATAAATTTAAAAGGCATTATTACATAAAAAATTACCCAAATTTAAAGAAAAACTTTAAGCAGTAGAAAGTCCATAGAATATAACGTCTTTTATGGCCTCTACGAGTCCACCTCGGCTCCCATATCCACGATCTACTAATTACCTGAAAAGTTTAAGGAAAGGATGAGTCACAGAGACTCAGTGTGTAAAACCATTAAACACTTAAACCGGCCCACAACCCATAATCTCGCATTAAGCTCATACATGATATCATACAAATTCATAAATGCATTAAGCCCGACCCAACCTAGTATATCCATTCTCTACATGCCATCCCGCACTACCAACCATTACAGTGAGGATTTCTACAATCAACCCTCCATCCGCTACACGCTGTCTTGACAGTCTTATTGTCAGAAAATGTGGCAGAGCCACCGATTACTATATGACCTTAAAATTCACTGTGGCATAGCCACCGATCACTACGTGACCTTTAAATCAACTATGGCATAGCCACCGATCACTACGTGATCTTAAAATCAACTGTGGCATAGCCACCAATCACTATGTAACCTCATAAACAGATGTGGCAGTGCCACCTATCACTATGTGACCTTAAAACAATGTGGCAGAGCCACCGATCACTACGTGACCTTATCACTTCCCCTTCATCAACATTCCCATATCCCATGCACAACATTTATATCGAAAACCAATGTATCACGCGAATAACAAGGCAATATATCATCACATACAACCAAATCATATCAGGTAATTGAAGATACGTACCTTGCACTTCCTGCCTTAACCACAAAGGTATTTCAGCTGTATTCACAGCCGTTTTTGGCTTTTCAGCCCATACAATTAATAATACAATTAAGTAAAGTGTTAGGTTTACACATCGGGTAACACGTAAAACAATACTCTCTACATCGACACTATTGATAGCAGAAACAACTGCTATCTGTCTACGACTCTGTTCTGAAGCTGTTCCACACCCCGGTGGCTAATCTCAAACTGCTGACATCGCTCACTTCTTAAACTTATGGGCTGGGTTCACCGGTCCAACCCCTTCCATAGAATTGCTGGCATTTGAGTCCATTGAATAGACCTTGGTCAGAAGACCAAGATAAAATATAGAGTAAGATATGAGTGGTATTATACATTTAGCTGAATAAATCTCCTCACCTAGATCGACAAAAGCTGAAAGTTTTAGGCTTGGTTCACAAATCGAGTGAATCCCAAAAGTCTCTCAAAAAAATGCAAACACAACCCTCACCTATATTCGGCCAAAGCGTCCAAAACATTAAGCCAATTAGCCATTCGGCTTTGGCTACAAAAATCAAGCGGAGATAAAGAAATAGGAGAAATCGCCTCTTACCTTGACACACGAAGATTAAGTATGATACCTAAGAGAAATCGTACACGAGCCTGCAATGATGCGATGGTTCGGCAATGACTATGGTAAAGAAGAACAAGGTGAAAGAACCGAAAATAAGAATGAGAGAACTTCAAATAGAGGCTTAGAAGTTTTAGCTTTTAGAGAAAATAGAGAGGAAATGTAGAAGAATAGCTAGGGAGTTCGGCCAATAGAGGAAATTAGAGAAGAGAATAATGAGCAGAGGATATTCGGCTTTAGCGAGAAAAATGGAGAAGAGAGTGGGAGTTTTGGGGTTTCCGCTTTCAATACGAAACAAATGAAGAAGGAAAAGATGAGAAATAGGTTTAAACCTGGATGAAACAAATGAAAAGAAGAAGAAAAAGAAAGGAATCAGAAGAGATGATGGAAGGGTTTGGCTCTTGGTAATGCGGATGAGAAGAAGAAAAGTGAAAAAACAGAGAGGATGGTAGAGGTTTTGGCTATACAAAGAAAGGGTTCCAAAATTGTCAAAAGGAGAACACCCAAATACTGTAAGGAGAAGAGATCTCAATCTAAACTACCTAATACCTCAAAATTTTGACACCCCCAAAACTGAAACCGAAAATGAACCCTTTCAAAGCAGAAATGCCTATGACCATCACTAAAATTGATCCCCCTATACCAAGTCTTTAAAATTCGGCCAACACCAAGATCACATGCTCATCCCTTTCTTTTCTCCTCAATTTCCTCCTGATCACCCGTTTGAATTATTTTGAATGCTTCAAACTCCTTTATTTTCTCTCAGCCACACATTCAAATATTTTGACTCAATCAACACTCCACCCTGAAGTGTCCCAGTCGCACTTCACCACTGCTACCCTTGACGCTAAAAAAAATCCCCAAAATTAGCACCACGCGACTTGAACCTGCTCACCCTCAGCAGTGGAGGGCACACGGTCTCCTCCCACAGGCGTGTCTCCCTATATTTAGAAAAGTTTAAAATTTTCATAGAATTTCGTATGTGTTTTAGTTTAGTCCCGACTCAGTTTATAAGCATGCTTAGGGCCTCGATGATCGTTTTAAGGGACACTATGCCTGTGAATGATTGAATGTATGATTTTTGTATGTGAATACTTACGATTTGTCCGTGCGCTCCTAACCTTAATCGGCAGCGGACACTAGATAGGGTGTTACATTTGATTGGTATCGAGCTACAATTTAGCGATTCTCGGACTAACGTGGCGTGTCGATTCTAACTATACATGCCATATATCTCCGAATTGTGATAGTGTGATGAATCACGGCGTATAAAATGTGATTTTTGTATAGTAATGGATCCCAAAGAGCGTAGTTGACGACGTGAAAGTAATCGCTGCTCGCGCGAAGGGACAGACTCCTCTGAATCGAGGCAGACTCTGAGTGGTCAAGAGGAGAAGCTAAATAGGCTTTCTTCCAAATGATGAGTGAGTGGTTCACTTAGTTTGTTAAGAATAACCCGATTGTTTAGTAACCTCACTTTGGGTTAATCCGTCAAATCGGACATCAGATATACCTCTAACTACAAATCTGAATATGTTTAGTAAGTCTCTGTTGACAAAAATCCGTAAGTATGGGGCCGAAGAATTTCGGGCTACTAAAGATGATGATGCTGAAAAGGCTGAGTTCTGGATTAAAAATACTATCTGGGGATTCGATGAAATGTCTCTGACTCCGGAAGAATGTATAAAATGTGTGGTATCATTACTTGAGGCAGCGTATCAATGGTGGAAAACTTTGATTTACATTATTCAGAGAGAATGAGTGCGTGGAATTTCATTCGGATCGAGTTTGAAAGAAGTATATCGATGAGAGATTCGTTGATCGAAAATAGAAAGAATTTACGGAACTTAAGCAGTAGTATGTACATTCTGAAATATGAATGAGAATTTGTCAAACTGAGTCAGTATGCCCGGGAATGTGTATCATCTGAAGCTATAATGTGCAAAAGGTTCAAAGATGGCCTTAATAAAGACATTCGTCTACTATTCGGGATTTTGGAAATAAAAGATTTTGTTGTACTCGTTGATAGAGTGTGTAAAGTGAGGCACTCGGAAAAATAAAAGAAAAGTGAATCAAGAAGCGTGATATGAAAAGAGATTTTCAAGAAAATCATTTCAGTCTGCTTTGAAAAGATTCAGAGATAATCCAAGTCGTTTTAGAGATAACATGGGACATTCGAATAGAAATCAATCAAGACCGCAAATGAGCTCTAAAACTCCAGCAACTTCAGTGGCGAGTGTTGGTAATATTCGATCAGAGAGACCTAAATGTAAACATTGTGGAAAAGGCATTTGGGAAGTTGTAGATTAAGCAGCGAGCTTGCTTGAGATGTGGATTGCTCGATCATTTTATTCATGATTGCCACAGTGCATCGATCTAGAAACTGTTCAAAATTTGAGATCTGACAATGCACCTGTGAGAGGTAGGCCATCGAAGAGTGTCAGAAATGTTAGTTGTAGTCAGAGAACTACGAGAGACAACGTTGCTAGATCCGAAGCTAGGCGCCACGACGGGCGTATGCTATCAGAGCTCGTGAGGAAGCTTCTTCACGGATGTTATAACGGGTACTTTTACTCTTTATGATACTTCTATGATTGCTTTGATAGACCCTGGTTCTACGCATTCATATATTTGCATGAACTTAGTATTCAACAAGACTTTGCCGGTAGAGTCTACTGAGTTTGCTATAAAAGTATCGAACCCCTTAGGTAAATGTGTCTTTGTTGACAAAGTATGCAAGAAGCTGTCAGTTGATGTTTCAAGATATCTGTTTCCTGCGATGTGATGCTCTTGCCATTTGATGAATTCAATATTATTGCAGGTATGGGTGGTTGTTTATGCATGATCTTTGTTGTGAACTACAAAAGAAAGACTATATATTTGAGATGTCAGAATGATGAGATTATGCGCATTGAGTCGAATGATTTAAATGGATTACTCTTTTGTGATATCTATTTTGAAAGCTCGAGTTTTTGAATAGGGGTGATGAGGCACATTTTGCTTATTTGATTGATTGAAAATATCGAAGGAAGATTAAGTCGATGTCTATTATCTGTTAGTTTTACGATGTGTTTCTGAAGAGTTCTGGGTTTACCTCAGGTTCGAGAACTTGAGTTTGGTATTGAATTATTGCACAGTACTATACCTATTTTGATAGCTCCATATAGAATGGCACCATGAGTTGAGAGAATTAAAGTCGCGATTTCAAGAATTGGTGAGAGAGGGTTTGCTAGGCCGAGTTTTTAGCCTTGGGGTGCTCTGTGTTACATTTTGTGAAAAAGAAAGATGTACGATGAGAATGTGTATCGATTATCGTTAGTTGAATAAGGTAACAATAAAGAATAAATATATGTTACCACTGGATTGATGACTTATTTGATCGATTAAAAGGAGCTACTAGTGTTTTCCAAGATTGATCGAGATCGAGGATACTATCGATTGAGAGTTAAAGATTGGACATTAGAAATCGCTTTGAGAACAAAGTGCGAGCATTACAAATTTTTAGTTATGCCATTTGGACTAACCAAAGCACTGCTATTTTTATGGATCGATGAGCGAAATTTCTATACCATATCTAGATCGATTTGTTGTTGTATTCATTGATGACATTTTGATTTATTCGCGTGATGAAATTTGAACATGCTAAACATTTGAAAGTTATTTTGCAAACTTTGAGAGAAAAGCAATTGTTTACTAAATTTAGAAAATGTGAATTACAGTTTGCACGAGGTTAGTTTTAGGGACATATCGTGTCGACTTTGAATCAGGAGTGGATCAGAGTAAGATTTACTGCTATTTTGAATTGGAAACCTCAGAATAATGTATGCAAAGTCAGTAGTTTTACGGGACTTGCTTTGGTTATCTTTATGATTTGTAAAAGGCTTTTCGACCATAGCTACTCAGTTGGCTAGACTTGCTTCAAAAGATGTCAAATTTGAATGATCGGATAAATGTCGAAAAAGTTTTGATCGATTGAAAACTCTGTTATGAAGCTCGGTGTTAGTACAACGAGAATCGGGTAAAGAATTTGTTGTGTCTGATGATGCTTCATTAAATGATGCAGGATGTGTTTTGATGCGGGAAGGCAAAGTTGTAGCTTATGCCTCGAGAAAATTGAAGCCTCATGAAAAGAATTATCAAGCCTTACGACCTTGAGTTAGCTACAATTGTGTTTGCACTTAAGATTTGGCACCATTATCACATGCGGTGAGAAATGTCACATGTTTTTAGATCGTAAAAGTCTGAAATATCGATGACTCGGAAAGATTTGAACCTACGTCAAAGAAGATGGTTAGAAATTTGCTAAAGATTATGAGCTTGTGATAGATTATCATCCAAGTCAAGCAAATGTTGTTGCGGATGCCTTGAGTAGAAAATCATTGTATGCACTACGCGCTTTGTATGCGCAGATTAGACTTGTCGATGATAGTTCTATGATAGCGAAATTAAAAGCCAAACCGTTGTTTGTACAACAAATATGTGATGCTCAAAAGTTGATAATGAATTATTATTGAAAGCGAGCTCGATGTGAAATGAATTCGAATCGAATTTCAAATTGTTGATAATTGTTTGAGATTCGAGGATCGTGTACGTGTTCCAAGAACTCGGAGTTAATTTAGTTGATTTTGAATGAAGCCCATAATAGTCGTCTATATGTTCATTCGGAAATGCGAAAATGTATTATGATTTGAAAGCGACACTACTAGTGATGCGGAATGAAACGATACATTTCGACTTTGTTTAGTTTGTCAACAAGTGAAAGCGAGAACAGAGTTTAAATGCAGTTTACTACATTGATTCGATTCCCGAGTGGAAATGGGATAGAGTGACGACGGATTACATTTTACGGTTTGCCTCGACAGAGCAAGAAAGATGCGATGCAGGTTATAGTGGATAGACTAACCAAATCAACTCATTTTATTCCGGTTAAATGCGGACTATTAAGCTCCAATAAGCTTGCTGAGTTGTATGTATATCAAATTGTGAGATTATATTTGATTGGTAGCAATATCCAACTTTGTTTAACGGTAAGATTTTGGGGGCGAAAATCCTAAATGGGGAGAGTTATATCTTGATCGAATTTGACCCTAATCGGAGCGGTGGTTTCGGGACCACAAATCTGAGTTCAAAAAAATTTTAAATATTATTTTTGGTGCTAATTATATGTGATTTATGATGTGTGAAAGTCTCGTATAAAAATTTGATCGTTTGTGTGTTTAATTAGACAAAAGGACTTAATCGCGTAAAATGTAATAGTTGAAAACTATAGTGAAATGTGTACATTAAAAGGGCAATTAGCCTATCCTAAGAGTTAGTGGACGGCATATACCAAGAATAACCCTAGTATTATTTGTTTATATATTAAAGTATAAAGGTTAATTTAGTAATCCAACAATTACTTAATATATGTTAATTAAAACACAAAAAAAATGAACATGTTTACTTCATCTTTCTCTTGGCCGAATATTGAAGAAAGAAAAGGGAGCTAAGTTCTTTTGATTTTTGATTGCTTTCAAGCCAAATTCAAGGTAAGTTTTTAGTCGGTTTTTGTTAATTTTTACGTTTTTGAGGTCGTTGCTTCGAACATTAGTTGACCCATGTTAGAATTTTTTAAGTTGAGCATGCTTGATGTTCGGTCATTGACATGTTCTTGTGGTTTTTGATGTTTGATGATTTTATATTAAAGATATGTTAAAGATTAGCATGTTTTGTATTGGAAATTTTAGTGAATTTGAGTATTTTGGGCTAAATTGCAAAAATGAAATTTTGAGGGGGCTAAAATACAAAATAAATGAAATAAATGGACTAGTATGGTCCCTATGAACATTCGGCCCTTAGGTGATATAATGAAATTTTGTGTATTTTGTGTTTTGTGTAAAAGGACTAAATTGTAAAAATGTGAAACATTAGGGGTAAAATGGTAATTTGTCTGTTTATGTGTTTTGGGACTAAATTGAGATGAAATGTACTTGAATGAGTTGAATCTTAATGTGTTTAGATCAAGAACAAAGAAAAACAGATTTGGATTGGGGAAAGCGAAGGTTATCGAATAAGCCAGGTCTTAAATCGTCGTCGAAAGTCGATAGTCGAGGTAAGTCCTTAAAGTAAGTATATGTCGAAAATTATTTATGTAACTTAATGAAAGATGAAATTTAAATGTTTTGGGGATATATATATATAAGATAGCCAAATGTGGATAAATATTTTGGCATGAAGTGTTGTTAAATTCTAATTGAATTGATAAGTTCATGTGATATGAATTAAATGCAGTTCGTATAATTACGGTTAGCTTGTAATGTGATTGAGATGGAAGTAATATTGTATTTCGGGCTTGAGCCTAGCGCAGGTGCCTTGTGGCGATGATGTAATTCGGGCTTTGAGCCTAGCAGGACCTTGTCTTGGGTGATTTGTATCGGGCTTCTTGCCTAGCGAGGCTAAATCTGAGATGATCAAATTCGGACCTCGGGTCTCTGCAGGGGCTTAAATCTTGGGGTGTGTATTTCGGGCTTGATGCCTAGAAGGCTTAATCTTTGGTGATGTATTATAAATAGAAATTCATGAATCATTTACAAGGAAGAATGTAATTACTAAAGTAAACTAAATGCTCGGGTAAGTATAAATTTTATAGATGCAAGGAATGAGGTAAGTTATTATCTTTCTTTTGAATTAAATAAGTTGTGCAATGGTCAAGGTTTTGATAATGAATTTATATGATATGTGCAATTGATCTATTCATTAATGAGTATGATATGTATATTGAAATATAAGAATTGTAATATCTTTGATATTCAGTCATTTGTAAAAATGTCAAAGGTGAGAATTATCGGAGATGCTTATATTTGTGTTTGACTAATTACATGTGATCAGGATATATGTTATACGTATTAGTGATGGAATATGCGAATATCTAAAGCATTTAAGTGCTTTGGAGAGTTGTATGCCTTCGATAAGAAAGTGATAGATGCTAAGTTAAAGAGATGGCAATTCAGCCATAAACAATTTTTTTTAGGTTAATTTATTTGTATTTAATGTCATAGACAAATTGATATATACGCATAAAATGTTCGAATGTTTAATTACTGAATTGTAATTGCTTAAGACTTACTAAGCTAGTAAGCTTACTCCGTGTGTGTTTAATCTGTTTTATAGGTCGTCAAAGCTATTGAAGGCTCGGGACCGTCAAGGATCGTCATCACACTACTAATATCATTTTGGTACACCTCGGATATGTATATAGCTAGATATGGCATATATAGGCTTGTTCTTATGATGATTTGTAAAGTGAACTTAGCCATGTGATTTGGCTAGTTATGTTTTGGTGTCATACTTAGATGAATGTGATATGTGAAGTTGTTATGATATGATTAGTTGATATATGGAATGGTTATGAGATGGTAAGTATATAGACAAATGGTGCATAGGCATAATTGAGTTTTAGTTATGCAAATTGGTATGTTTAGTATTGGTTTTGAATGTATATATTGAATGAAAATTAAATGTATAGTTGTGATTATCTTAGTGATCAAATGTGCATGATTTGGATGGCTATTTATATGTTTTTGGTTGCCATATATGCTTGATATGTGTTGGTAAATTATGCTTATAGGTATGAACCATTTGGTTGGCATTTTGGCCTTGTAAATGGCCTATAATGTCCTACGATTGTGTACGCAGCGTGCCTTAGGCCGTGGGTAAATTGGCGGGATGCAACCTAAAATCACCACGGCCTCGACACGGGCGTGTCATCGGCCGTGGTGTGCAAGTCGATAGCTAACATAAAAGGCGACCAAAGTACGGGGCGTGCTTGGTGGCCGTGGTGGGAAGTTAGTAAATAGACACGAAGGGACACGCGGGGTGTCTAGAAGCGATGGAGGGCACGGTCTCCTCCAGGGCGTGTCTCCCAGTATTTAGAAAAGTTTAAAATTTTTATGGAATTTCGTATGTGTTTGATTTAGTCCCGACTCGGTTTATAAGCATGCTTAGGGCCTCGATGGCGTTTTAAGGGATACTATGCACGTGAGCGATTGAATGTATGATTTTAGTATGTGAATATTTCCGATCTGTTCGGTAATGCTCCTAACCTTAATCCGACAGCAGGACACGGGATAGGGTGTTACAACTTGGTCACTCTGGTTTGGACTTTGGATTGCCCACACTTGCCATTGAGGTGGCTTGAACTCTTGAACCGAATCGTGTTGCCTCGTTCTCTCTGCGAATACCCGGTGATGTAGTCATCAGAGGTTCACTTCCTGGACCTCTTGATTGAGCTTGGTATGATTTGCTCATCGGCCTCTTTCTTGCATCCGGGCCTCACTCACGACCTTCTCTTTTCCTTACTCAACTCCTCGGCCTTACTAGCCTATCCACCAATACCACGAATTCCTTGATTCTAAAATCGACTAATAGTCTAACATCTTCATTCAACCCATATTCAAATCTCTTGCATGAAGTAGCTTAGTGGGTATACATTCATGCGCATACTTGCTAAGCCTAACAAATTCGCTCTCATATTACGCCCACAGTCATTTTTTCCTTGCTTCAACTCGAGAATTCTTTTCATTCTGGTTTACAAATCGTTGACTTATAAACTTCTTAGGAACTTTTCCAAAAAGAAATCCCACATCACCCTTTACGTAGGAACCACAGAGGTGAACATTTTCCACCAATGGTATGCTGAATCCCTCAGCAAGGATACATCGCATTTCAAGCTCTCTTCAGGTGTACAGGAGAGTTCATCAAAAACCCTCATTGAGCTCTCCAGCCAGAACTCCGCTCGCTCAGGGTCATCATCTATATTAGCTTGAAAATCCTCAGCTCCTTGCTTCCGGATTTTGTCTACCTAGGGCTTAGTTGTCCTCACCATTTCTATACCTTGGGGAGTCACAGGAACTGACTGAGGTATAGGAGGAGGTGGAGGAGGTTGAGCATTGGGGTTTGCTCGTACGTACTCGGTGTACCAGTTAATCATCATTTGGAGAAATGCTTCCCGAGCCTCTTATCCTCGACCCCTAGTTTCGGGTTCACTCTGCACAGGCGCGGTCCCTTGCGCAGGAGCCAGGACATTACTAGCTGCGTCATCGGTAGCCGATTGATCGGGATCCATACACTACATAAAAAAATTTAAAATCATCAGAAGCCACCACACTATTATTATATGCTAAATGGCATGTATAGCTAGACTCTTACACACGCTACGGTAGTCCTAGAACCGACTAAACCATAGCTCTGATACCACTAAATGTAATACCTCTTACCCATATTCTAAGCCGGAACCGGGCTTAAGGCGTTATTTTAAATAAATCCTCATGACCACCACTTAGGCCCATAATAACTACTCTCTCTTATCACCTTAACAACATCATTATCAACTTATGAGGCCTAACTCATACACACGAGAACACTTGAGACTATCTGGAACTTTTTCAACCTTTACAAATTTTTCCTTTTATCTGAGGCTCACATGCCCGTGTAAAAAGTGTGCACGCCCATGTGTGGACACACACGCCCATGTGCTTAAATCGTGCCTAAAAACCCGATGTCTGTCCAAAATCCACGGCTAGGGGCGCGACCATGTGAAATGGGACACGCCAGTGTATCCCAAGACATGCCGTGTCTTCCACCGATGGTCGGCGCGGACTAATTTCTACAGATGCAGACACTCCTATTTTCCATGGCCATGTACTCTTATGCTAGCTCTTGACATAGCCCCACGGTCACTAGGCACACTTGTGTGCTTCAAACCATGTGACAATTCAAATACCAAAATTCAAGGTGCACGAGACTTATGCGGTTTGGACACTACGCCCATGGCACGATCACATGTCACACACGGTTAGACCTGCGCTTTGTGTGCCTACCCGTATGAACAAGAATAAGGCTGTTTGCCAGGTTCTTGCACCCCTATAGCTCACACTACATGAACCCATTCAACATGCTAACAGTCATCTCATAGTTTCAATATAATCTCCCATAGATAACTTTGAATTTTTTTTTATAAAATGATAAAATGGGCCATCAATCATGGTAATTTACAAAAAAAATGTCTTCACAAGAGCCAATACACCTTTGGCCAAAATCACAAAATATCTAATTAGTGTAGCCCCTATACATGCCATAAACAAAATCACTAAGTCTAATTATACCGAAGTGAGCAGATAGTGTGGGCGGTCTCCTGGATATCGGTGTATCCCAGCTCTGCTCTTAAGCTCTATAAAATAAGGGAAAGAAAGGGGAGTAAGCTTTAAGCTTAGTAAGTTCACATGTAAACAATACAACATTTTAACATGTATTAATACAATTTCATAGCATTATGCACTAAACAAGAAACAATTTACATTCATGATTATGCATACTCATTTCCTCCATTCAAACACTCCAATCACATTGCAAACATAATACATACATTCATTAACGGTTTCCCTGCACTTAACATCACAAGGTCACATAATACAACACATCTAAATCCATTACTCGTAGTTTGATTACTTGGTGGATTCACACTTAGCCCACCTTCAGTATTCATTAGGGTGGTATCGCACATAGCCCACCAAAAGATTACTAGACGATGGTATTGCACAAAGCCCATCATAATTAAATAATAAGGTGGTATCGCACTTAACCCACCAAAAGATGAATAGACGATGGTATCGCACAAAGCCCATCGTAATGAAACAATAATTATTAAATGATGACCACATTGAATTCACTTGAATCATATATATATTCTCAATCATGTCATACACAATTAGAGCATAATGTATATAAATATAATTGTATTGTTTACACATAAACTTACCTCGATGCAAAACATGTTAACTAGCGATTTACTCAATCACCTTGCCTTTCCCACGGTCAAGGTTGATTCCGCGCTCTTCTTGATCTATAACACAGAAATTCATTCATTTAGATCATTCTATAATCATAATACATCAAATTCTACACTTGGGCAAAAAAGACCATTTTGCCCTTGTACATTCTAACAAAATTACGATTTTGCCCCTAGGCTCGTAATTTATTTTTCATCATATTTTCTTGACAAGCAAACATAAATGAACATTTATTTCTCTTACAACTACTCACCATTTCAACTATTTCAAGCATTTATGACACAAATTAAATGTTTGCACTCAAGTCTATTTAGGTGTTTTCATGCTAACACCTTTCACAAAAGTTGTTTCTCATCTCCCTAACATTCATTTTCTTCCATGAAAACTCAGCTAACAACATAACTACTCTCATGGAAAGTCCTTAAACTTTCAACCATATCTCAATTTAGTCCCTCACTAGCTAGCTTGAGCTTTGGGGACTAAAAGTATAAAAATTATCAATTAACACCACCAAAAATCACTTACTTGGGTGAGGACAAGTTGCTAAAATTTCAAAGCTTCAAAACCCTCTCTTTTGAGTGTAAAAATCGGTGGAAGAAGAAAAGAAGAGAAAAGATGATAGCCTTCCCTTATTTTATCATATTTTAGTCAACTAGTCAACAACTTTCACCAAATTTGACTAAAAATTAATGCTCTTGTCTCCCCTAGCTTCCTATGGCCGGCCATCACTAAATAAATGGCCCAATTGCACTTTAAAATCCTCCAAATTTACATTTTATAGCTATTAGGTACCCTACCTTATAAAATAGAACTTTTGCATCTTATGCGATTTAGTCTTTTTCACGATTAAGCATCTATTGCTAAAATTAAAGCCCCAAAGTCCCCATATAGTCATATATTGATACCATAACACATAAAATAATACTAAAATAATTTTCCTCAACCTCAGTTAGTGGTCCAGAGACCATTATTCCGACTAGCCCCAAATTGAGGTACATTACACATATTTTGGCAAAATTACTATTTTGCCCCTATACTTTCTCATATTTACACTATTGCCCCTAGGCTTGTAAAATGATTTTCATTCAACTTTCTTAAACTTCATGCTCAATTGATTCATTTTCTCTACTATAACAATCATCAATTACTTTATTTCTAGTGTGTATAACCAATTTCATAACTTTTACAAATTGATCCATACTATCATTTTCATGAAATTCATTAAGGAAAAGATGTTTATTTAACATCAAACTCTAACTTCAAAAATACGAAGAAATATTAAAAGCAGGGCTCAAATGAACTTACTAGCAAGCTTGAAAGATGAGCAAACCCTAGCTATGGGGTTCTTCAAAATTTTAGCACCCACAGGAAGAAGATGAATGATTTTTTCTCATCTTTTTCCTATTTTAATCATTTAATAAGTAAATAACCAAAATGCCCTTTTCTTAAAAAAATTCTATTTTACTAGCTCATGTCCATTTTTGTCAAAAAATTATAATTTGGGCAAATTGCTACTTAAGGACTTCTAATTTATATTCTAAAACTATTTCATACAAAAAACTTCTAGAAACTCATATTTTGCAACATTTACAATTTAGTCCAAAAAGGACCATTCAACCTCAATTTAGCAAAATTGCTTCATGGAACTTTCATGCTAGCATGCAAACATAACATAAACTTTAAAAACTCATAAATTCACCTCAGTTAGTGGCCTCGCACCATTATTTAAACTAGGCCCTAAATCGGTGTTTACAATTCTCCCCTTAGGGATTTTAGTCTCGAAAATCTTACCCGACAAAAAGGTTTGGATCTTTGGTTTCTCATATTCTCTTGATTTCCCATGTAGCTTTTTCTATCCAGTGTCTTTGCCACAATACTTTCACTAAGGCAATACTTTTATTTCTCAATTGCTTGACTTCCAGAGCTAAAATCTTGGTGGTTTCTTCACCATAAGTCATGTTGGGATGAATCTTTATTTACGGCGGGGTAATTACATGTGAAGGATTTGATATGTAGCGTCGCAACATTGACCACGTGAAACACATCATGTATCTTTTCTAATTACGATGGTAAGGCCAAATGCTAAGCTCTGCGTAGAACACTCTCGATAATCTCGTAAGGTCAGATGAAGCGTGGACTTAACTTGCCTTTCGACCAAATATGAGAACTTTTCTCCATGGTGACACTTTTAAGAAAACTTTATCCCAGACTTGGTGCTCTATCTCTTTTCTCTTTAAATCAGAATAGGATTTACATGTCTGATCACGACTTTTAAACATTCTCATATCACTTTCACTTTCTCTTTAGCTTCTTTAACCAAATCAACCCCGTGAATTTGGTTTTCCTTGAGTTCCGTCCAAAACAAAGGTGTTCTGCACTTACGCCCATATAGAGCCTCATAAGGCGCCATCTTTAAACTCAACTGAAAACTGTTGTTGTAGGCCAATTCTATCAATGGGAGAAACTTTTCCCAATTGCCTTGAAATTCTAAAATACAACATTTGAATATCTTCAAGTACTTGAATTAACCTATCTGACTAACCGTCAGTTTGAGGATGAAAAGCTGTGCTAAAACTCAATTTTGTACCCAAGGCTTCTTGCAACTTCTTCTAAAATCTAGATGTGAATCTCGGGTCTCTATCTGATATAATCCATAAAGGAACTCCGTGAAGCCTTACTATTTACGAAACATACAAGTTTGCCAACTTGTCGGCGATAACCCACTCGTCTTGGTATGAAATGGGCTGACTTTGTAAGTCTATCAACTACAACCCATATAGCATCCTTTTTACTTGGTGACAATGGTAGACCCATTACAAAATCCATGGTGATACGGTCCCATTTCCACTCGAAAACCAAAATGGGCTGAAGTAAACCCGAAGGTACTTGGTGTCCGACCTTTGCTAGCGACAAATCGAGGCACTTGAAACAAACTACGAAATATCTTTCTTCATTTTCGACCACCAATACTGTTGCTTTAAATCATTATACATCTTTGTACTTCCTAGATGTACAGACAACCATCCGTTATGTGCTTCGTGCAAAATTCTCTGAATAAGATCCTCTTTTCTCGGTACACAAGCTCTATCTCTAAACATCAAGTATCCATCAGAATTAATCCGAAAGTCAGATTCAACATCAGACTCGCGCTGAGCTCTCTTAACTTGCAATTCATTATCTTCTTTCTGAGCTTCCAAGATCTCATAAAGAAACATTGGTCTAGCTCTCAACTTAGCTAAAATAGAACCATCATTGGATAAAGATATCCTTGAATTCAATGTTCTTAAGGCAAATAGGGACTTTCTGCTTAAAGCATCGGCGACCACATTCGCCTTTCCCGAATAGTAGTCAATGACCAATTCATAGTCTTTTATCAACTCTAACCATCTTCATTGACTTAAGTTCAACTCCTTCTGCGTCATCAAGTACGTCAGACTTTTGTGATCAATAAAAATCCGACATCTTTCACCATATAAATGGTGTCTCCAAATTTTCAAAGCGAAGACTATAGTAGCCAATTCTAGATCATGTGTCAGATAATTCTTCTCATGAGGCTTCAACTGTCTTGAGGCATAAGCAATCACCTTGCCTTCTTACATGAGTACACAACCCAATCAAATTAAGGATGCATCGCTGTAAATCACAAATTCTTTTCCTGCCTCAGGTTATACTAAAACTGGAGCTTCTGTCAACATTACTTTCAACTTCTTGAAACTTCGCTGGCATCATTCTGTCCACTCAAACTTTACATTTTTTCTGTAACAATTTAGTCATTGGGGTTGCAATCATGGAAAATCCCTTGACGAATTGTCTGTAATAGCCAGCTAAGCCTAGAAAACTTCTAATCTCAGAAATGTTCTTAGGTGGCTTCTAGTCCATTATGGCTGAAATCTTACTTGGATCTACTCGGACTGCATCTCTTGAGACGACATGCCCAAGAAATCCTACTTCCTTGAGCCAAAATTCGCTTTTACTAAATTTGGCATACAGCTGATTTTCTCGAAGAGTTTTTAAAACTACTCATACGTGCTCAACATGCTCATTCTCATCTCGAGAATAAATCAGTATGTCGTTAATAAAAATGACTACAAACTTGTCAAGGTATGGTTTAAAGACGCGGTTCATTAGATCCATGAACACCACGGGAGCATTGGTTAACCCAAAGGGCATGACTAGAAATTCATAATGTCCATACCTTGTTCGAAAAGCAGTCTTGGATATATCTGAATCTTTCACTCTCAGCTGGTAGTACCCTGATCTCAAGTCTATTTTGGAGAACACAGTGGCTCCTTTCAATTGATTGAACAAATCATCGATTCTAGTCAATGGGTACTTGTTCTTTACTGTCACTTTATTGAGCCGACGGTAATCTATGCACAATCTCATGGTGCCATCTTTCTTTTTCACAAATAAAATCGAAGCACCCCATGGTGAACAACTTGATCTTACAAAGCCTTTATTTGTCAACTCTTGCAACTGTGACTTTAGCTCTTTCAACTCTATTGGAGCCATTCTGTATGGAGTAATGGATATCGGTACAATACCAGAAGCTAGCTCAATCTTTGAATTGTAACATCACAGAAAGTGCCTATGCATTTACGGTTTAAATTGTATGAATGACAAGTCTTGATCTTATGAATAAATTATTGATATTTTTGGAAACTTCGAGAAATGTATGAAAATGATTGGAAATGAATATTTTGGAAACACAGAAATGCATTAGGACATGAACATTTTAGGAAGCAGAGAAATGTAAAGAAATGGTTCAAAAATGGAAAGTGCACATTTTTGAAACACAGAACATTTTGGAAAGTTGAACATTTACGGAAACTGAGACATTTTGAAACTTAGACATTTTGGAAACACAGACATTTTGGAAACTTGAACATTTTGGAAATGATTGAAATGGAAATGAACATTTGGAAACTTGGAAATGTAAGAAAATGGCAAATGTAAACAGAGCCGATCGAAAATTTTAGGAAACTTAGAAATGATGCAAAATGTCAAATTTTAAGGTTCAAAATAGGAAATAAAGGCAAGAGGGCCTTAAAAGAAAAAGTTGGAGAAATTTGGCACACAAAGCAGGCTTGGAAATGTGGCTGAAGATGCCACTTAGGACCTATGGAAATGGCACCATGTGTAGGAGGCATGGAGTGCAGGTTCGAGTCACAAGGGGAAGCAAATAAATGAAGTTTTAATTTTGCTCCCAGGCTATGAGTGGGCGGCACATGAGTTGGAAAAAGGGGTCTTTTAATTCCATAAATACATGATTAAAAAGTGATAAATAAGGGATTTTTAATTTGGATTATTTGGAAGAGATAATAAGGATTTTCTCTAGTTTATTTTAAATAAAATAGATGATGAAAGAGGAGTGGTGGCCAAGTAAAGGACTCACCTAGGCTGATATTTTCGGCTATAAAAGGAGGGGACGGGAGGGCTACTCATCAATTTTTGCTTCCTCCTCATCTCTGTAAAATTTTTAGGGCTTTTTCTCTTTTCTTTTGTCTAGCGAATTCTCTAGCCTCATCTTTCTTTTTCTTTTCTTCTTCTTCTTCCTTTTCAAACCAAAGCCAACCTAGTGAAATTGCATTAAAGCCAGAATCTACGAAGTGGTGTCGGGATAGATCTGTCGAATTCAACACTTAAGGTAAGAATCTTGTGGTTATTGATTTATTCTCTTCTTTAAAGCCGAAAAATAGGGATTAATGTTATTATTATTGTGGCGAAACTATAAGGAGTATTTGGGGATTCTAGTGCTATCGACTACAAGGAGAGATCATCGAGATTCAAGAATCTAAGGTAAGATATACACATATTTGGCCAAAAGTTATGGAATATATGTGAGATTAAAATTAACATATAATTATAGGGATTTAAACGGACATACAAGGCAAGGAATCCTTTTGATTTGGAAATTTTAAGGTAAGTAATACAAATCCTAGTTGTATTTGGAAAAGTGGCGAATGGTCTTTTAAAGTGATTAACTTATGTAGGATTTGAGATCTAAATCGGTAGATCGTTCTTGAGATTTCAAGGAACCTATTAAACAAATCAGGTGTGTACTCACACTAACTTTCAATATGTTATGGCAATAATTATGTTTTAATATATGAATGTGTATAAGAATGAGAATGTGGCTAAGTACCACAAATGTGGCAAAAAGTACCAGTGCGTATTCCTACTTTTGATAGGATTATGAATGTGTTATATTACGAAAAGTGACATGAATGTGAATTTAAGTATGATATGAATGATATGTAATAATTGGGGCATTTGGGATATATGTGAAGGGAGAAAGTGAAGGTGATGACTACGGTCTCACCAGCGAAGGTCTTGACTTGTCTCACCAGCAGCGAATTATGGTGACTACGGTAACATTATTGAATATGGTAACCGGTTACAATATCTGAATATAGTGTCTAAAGACACACACAGCGTAAGTGGGCGATGAGCACGTCAAGCTGCGGCGGCGCCTTGATGGTGTGTAGCGGATGGAGGGTCGACTTAGTAGTCCCCACGGTGTGCGGGTTGAGTGCGGGTGGTGTGTAGCGGATGGACAAATAGGCTTGGGTTTGGGTTGCATCATCCTTTATTTTGTATGAACATGAAATTGATATAACTTGTATGCCTAATTTGTTGAAAATTAGTCTTGTGTACACATTGAGTCTGTGGACTCACCCAGTTGGGGAATTATTTTTCAGTGATGAGCGGTAATGGGCCAGGGTGGCGGGGAGCTAAAGGTGGCCATGCATCACTTGAAGAATTTATTTAGAAATTTGGACTTTATATAATTTTAGTACTTTAAATTTTATTTTGGGTTTGAATGATGTAATAAGGCCATAAGGCCCAGTTGGATTTTCTTTATTTACTGTTTATTTTTATTTGATTATGATACAATTTATTTTTGATTAAAGTTAAGTAAATTTATTTCTTTTAAAATAATAAACCCTAAAATTATTTTGTCACCTTATTTAAGTTGGATTTTCAAAATTTATTAAATGGGTTCCAATTTAAGCCCAACCCAAAAGCAATTTTTCTTAATTACACAAATTTTCTCTAAGTTAATCGGGACATTGGCAGGTTTACTTAAGGAACATACGAGATCGATTCGGGCTCGTGGTAGGGTGTGGGAGTGTTTGGTTGGTATCGAGCCAGATTTTAAACTCTCGGCTTGTGGGCTAAGGCCCAAAACATTTTTAATTCGAGCCCAAATGATTTTACGTGAAAATAGCGGGTTTCGGCATGGCACTTTGAGTCTCAGGCCATTGTCCACGGTAAGGACCCTAACTTTATGAGTGATTACGTGATTTATGAAGCGTATAAGGGTAGAAAAGGCATGGAGCGTAGAATAGAATGATAGGAATTTGAACCCTAGGGCTAGATTACTCAAACACAGAACCCATAAGACTTAATGAACTTAACAAACCTATGGCTAAGTCATTGAGATAGGGTGTGGCAACCCACATGCGCATGTCTAGGATTGGATCGAGAAGAGCACAGTATTTAGCGATCCTAGTGACTCACCTCCTCTTGCGAGAATCCTGCAGTGCGTAACCGGTTCACCACCCTAACTTTCGAGGGGCTCGGTGGTGTGGCAACCTGCATGCGCATGTCTAGGAATGGTTTCGATGGGAGCTTGGTATTTAAGCGATCAGTGTGACTCACCTCCTCTCCACTCGAATCTGCACAGTGCGTAGTTTTGGTTCACCACGACCAAAGGGGGCTCGATCATAAATTAAACATAATGACTAAAACCGAAGGAACTAGCCATGTTTTTTTTAAAAAAAAAACAACAAACCCTAGATTTCAAAACTCTTTACTAAATTTTCGAAAACCATCTTTACAAATTTTTCTGAAAAATTTCTAATTTGTGAAAATTACAAAAATGCCCCTAGTGGTAAAATTACCAAAATGCCCTTGATTCACAAAATGTCAAACTTTTCAATGGTTTTGTCAAAACTCCATTATTTTATAATGTTCATAAACCCTAATGTGCAAACCATCAAAAATACCCTTATTTTGGAAAATTACAAAATTGCCCCTAACTTGCAAAATTACCAAAATGACCCTGATTTCCAAATTTTTGCAACATCACCATTTGAAAGGTTAAACTCTCAAAAAGAACCCACAAAATTTTACAACTTTTGAAATATCCCTGATTTGTTAGTTTTTCCAAATATACCCCAGTTTGTGAAAAATTACCAAAATACCCCTGAGGTCAAAAATTACCGAAATACCCCCGAATTTTAAAAATTTTCCAAATTACCCCAAAACTTTAAAGTTTTCAAAATGCTTTTGACAAAAGCACAAAGGAGCGTTTTCCTAGAAAAATTACAAAAATACCCTTTAGGATAAAATTACGAAAATACCCACTGGTAGTGAAAAACAACAATAATGAAAATTACAACGTTTCTCTGAATGAGCGAAAGTTTATACTTGTTTGATGGATGAATGAATGAATGGAAAAGAGCGTGTGTTTGTATGAATCTGAAAGAACCACTCTTAAATCCTTTTCATAAAATTTCTCATGAGTAAACAAGTGAAACCAAAGTACTAATACATAAAACTTTCAAATCGGATCTCGGCGCTAGAAATGAGCTCCGGAGGGCGTGGTCGACGTGGAAGAGGTAGAGGAAGAATGACTAGGTCGAGAACCCGTTAGATCGGGTCGGGGTTACGACAATGAGATACCACCACCACCACCACCCAAATTTGTTAATGTTGACGGCGTGAGCTCGAGCGGGGAAGATGCTATGTCGTAAGGTGTCTTTGCGAGTTTTGGAATTGGTGGGTGGTGCGGGAGAGAAATTAGGAACCCGTAAGTGCAGTGCTGAGCGGCTCAGAGCTAATAGGCCGAGATGTTTAGTGGAGTGTTTAGAGTAGCACCCGATCTGGTGAGTCTTGGTTGGAAACAACGGGCGCATCATGGATGAGCTCGACTTGACCCCAGGAGAAGTTGAAAGGGATGGTGCTTTGCTCTGCGATGAAGCGTATCGATGGTGGTTAAGCTGTTCGGGATGGTGCTACAGTGCGGATTTGACACAGGAATATGTTAAAGAAGCATTTGAAAAAAAGTATGTAGGAACCAGGATATACGGATGAACAAAGAAAGTCTTTTAGGATTGGTACAAGGAAGTAAGTCCGTCGCGAGAATATGAGGCGAAATTTACGAGTTTGAGCCGCTATGCTCGAGGGTTGTGGCAGCCAGAGCATGAGCAGCTGTGTCCGTTTTTGAGGGCGGGTTAAGGGATGATCTAAGATTGTTGATAGCACCGCATCGGGAGCGGGAATTTTCTGCGTTAGTGGAAAAGGCTAAAGTGGCTGAAGGAATTAAGAATTCTATAAGGCAGAACACTGATCGGATTAGGCCAGAAAGAGGTTTTGGATCGTGCTGGATCGTGCAGGAATAAGAGGCCTAGAGTTGGCCAGACCACAAAATCAATAAGGCTGATGCGGGTGGCGATGTCGCCCTTGTGAGCATTGTGGAAAGTAGCACTTGGGAGAGTGTTGGAAAAAGACGGGACGATGTCTCAAGTGTGGGTCCAAGGACCATATGCTTAAGGATTACCCCAAGCTGCTAGATAAGAGCCGATCGGCAGCTCAAAATGCTAGTCGGTTTGGTAGAGCGGGCGGCGACCTCGATAGGTCGTGTGGACAGAACCATGGAGAAATGGTTGGATTTGTGGGCGTGAAGCACCAAGGAGAGTCTTTGAAGGGGCGACGCGAGCAACCAAGGTTGGTTTATGCGATTGGCGTCGCAAGGAGGAAGATGTGCGGATGTGACCATGGAGTGCGTTCTTTATTTACGGAATACCCTTAATTGCTTTGCTTGTTATAGGGTTAGCTTATTCTTGTATTGCTAGTGAGGTGGTTGAAACCTTGGAAGTGAACTTAGAGAATGTGCCTAGAAAGTATGATAGTTCTTTAAGATCAGTCTTGTGTGATAGCATAGTGGGGTAAGTTAGGCGTCACGATTATTAGTTAGGAAATTTCAAGGGCGATATTTTGTTTAAGGGGGTAGAAGCGTAACATCTGGAAAGGGCCTATGCATTTACAGTTTAAATTGTATGAATGACAAGTCTTGATCTTATGAATAAATTATTGATATTTTTGGAAACTTCGAAATGTATGAAAATGATTGGAAATGAATATTTTGGAAACACAGAAATGCATTAGGACATGAACATTTTAGGAAACCAGAAATGTAAAGAAATGGTTCAAAAATGGAAAGTGCACATTTTTGGAAACACAGAACATTTTGGAAAGTTGAACATTTGGAAACACAGACATTTTGGAAACTTAGACATTTTTGGAAACACAGAACATTTTGGAAACTTGAACATTTTTGGAAATGATTGAAAATGGAAATGAACATTCTGGAAACTTGGAAATGTAAGAAAATGGCAAATGTGAGCCGATCGAAAATTTTAGGAAACTTAGAAATGATGCTGAAATGTCAAATTTTAAGGTTCAAAATAGGAAACAAAGGCAAGAGGGCCTTAAAAGAAAAAGTTGGAGAAATTTGGCACACAAGCAGGCTTGGAAATGTGGCACAGAAGATGCCACTTAGGACCTATGGAAATGGCACCATGTGTAGGAGGCATGGGCACAGGTTGAGTCCTGAGGAAAGCAAATAAATGAAGTTTTAATTTTGCTCCACAGGGCTATGAGTAGAGCGGCACATGAGTTGGAAAAAGGGTGTTTTAATTCCATAAATACATGATTAAAAAGTGATAAATAAGGGATTTTTAATTTGGATTATTTGGAAGAGATAATAAGGATTTTCTCTAGTTTATTTTAACTAAAATAGATGATGAAAGAGGAGTGGTGGCCAAGTAAGGGACTCACCTAGGCTGATATTTTCGGCTATAAAGGAGGACAAGAGGGCTACTCATCAATTTTTGCTTCCTCCTCATCTCTGCCCAGAAATTTTTAGGGCTCTTTTCTCTTTTCTTTTGTCTAGCGAATTCTCTAGCCTCATCTTTCTTTTTCTTTTCTTCTTCTTCTTCCTTTTTTCAAAACAAATCCAACCTAGTGAAATTGCCTTAAGCCAGAATCTCTACGAAGTGGTGTCGGGGATAGATCTGTCGAATTCAACACTTAAGGTAAGAATCTTGTGGTTATTGATTTATTCTCTTCTTTAAAAAAGCCGAAAAATAGGGATTAATGTTATTATTATTGTGGCGAAACTATAAGGAGTATTTTGGGATTTCTAATGCTATCGACTACAAGGAGAGAGATCATCAGGGATTCAAGAATCTAAGGTAAGATATACACATATTTGGTCAAAAGTTATGGAATATATGTGAGATTAAAATTAACATATAATTATAGGGATTTAGACAGGACATACAAGGCAAGGAATCCTTTTGATTTGGAAATTTTAAGGTAAGTAATACAAATCCTAGTTGTATTTGGAAAAGTGGCGAATAGTCTTTTAAAGTGATTAACTTATGTAGGATTTGAGATCTAAATCGGTAGATCGTTCTTGAGATTTCAAAGAACCTATTAAGCAAATCGGGTGTGTACTCACACTAACTTTCAATATGTTATGGCAATAATTATGTTTTAATATATGAATGTGTATAAGAATGAGAATGTGGCTAAGTACCACAAATGTGGCAAAAAGTACCAGTGCGTATTCCTACTTTTGATAGGATTATGAATGTGTTATATTACGAAAAGTGACATGAATGTGAATTTAAGTATGATATGAATGATATGTAATAATTGGGGCATTTGGGATATATGTGAAGGGAGAAAGTGAAGGTGATGACTACGGTCTCACCATGAAGAGTCTTGACTTGATCTCACCAACAAATTATGGTGACTACGGTCACATTATTGAATATGGTAACCGGTTACAATATCGAATATAGTGTCTAAAGACACAACGTAAGTGGGCGATGAGCACGTCATTGCTGGCGCCCGCCCTTTATGGTGTGTAGCGGATGGAGGTCGACTTAGTAGTCCCCACGGTGTCTGGTTGAATGCGGGTGGTGTGTGGCGAATGGACAAATAGGCTTGGGTTTGGGTTGCATCATCCTTTATTTTGTATGAACATGAAATTGATATGACTTGTATGCACGATTTGTTGAAAATTAGTCTTGTGTACACATTGAGTGCAATGGACTCACCCGTTGAGAATTTTTTTAGGTGATGGCGATAATGGACCGGGTCGGCGGGAGCTAAAGGTGGCCATGCATCACTTGAAGAATTTATTTAGAAATTTGGACTTTATATAATTTTAGTACTTTAAATTTTATTTTGGGTTTGAATGATGTAATAAGGCCATAAGGCCAGTTGGATTTTCTTTATTTCTATTTATTTTTATTTGATTATGATACAATTTATTTTTGATTAAAGTTAAGTAAATTTATTTCTTTTAAAATAATAAACCCTAAAATTATTTTGTCACCTTATTTAAGTTGGATTTTCAAAATTTATTAAATGGGTTCCAATTTAAGCCCAACCCAAAGCAATTTTCTTAATTACACAAATTTTCTCTAAGTTAATCGGGACATTGAAAACCGGTTTACTTAAGGAACATACGAGATCAGGTTCGGGCTCGTGGGCCAGGGTGTGGGAGTGTTTCATAATTCAACCTCTCTAGCGGCGGTAATCACGGCAATTCCTCGGGAAAAACATCCAGGTACTCACATACTATCGGCACTGACTCAATCTTTAACCCAGTTTCTTTGTCATTCATCACAAAGGCCAAAAATGCCTCATACCCCTTTCTTAAATATCTATGCACTATCATGTGAGAAATCATTACTAGCAGTCCACCTTGTTCATCGATGATACATGAAGAATATCCCTATTCTCACATCTCATCTCAATGTACTTCTTCTTTCCACAATTAGTAAATACATCATGGGCAGTCAACTAATCCATTCCAATAATGAGGTCAAACTCATCGAATGGTAACAACATAAGATTTGGTTTTAAACAATGACCTCTAATCATTAATGGGCAATCTTTACAACTTTTATCAACTAACACTCTTGCCTAAAAGTTAGACACTTTAATCATAAATTACGCAGAATCTATAGGCATATTCAATTTGGATACTAATTTCATGCAAATGTAAAGAGTCTGTGGATCGGGGATCTATCAAAGCAATAACTTTGGTATCAAAAGAGAAAAGGTACCGATAATAACATCATGAGAAGATGTCTCATTCTCGTTAAACACCGTCCCTTCTGCGGGAGCCGGCACATTACTTTCTACATCATCATCACACAACTCCTTCGGGATCCATTTACTATATGTATAAACATAATTTAAGTCATCGAGTCGTCACACTATCATTATAAAAACATTCTTACGTTATGGCATGTATAGCTAGACTCATGCTCGTGCTCGCTAGTCCTAGAATCGACTAAACCGTAGCTCACGATGCCACTAAATGTAACACCCGTCTGCTGGTGGTGATGCTGGGGTGGATCGAGGCATTACCATGCTTGAACTCACTTAACATACACTTACGAGTGTAAAATTGTGTTCCGACTTAAAAACTTCTCTTTCTTAGTCTATTTATATGTGTCATAGACCCACGAGGCCTTAAGCATAACTCTAAAAACTTTCGGACCTTGATGAAATCCTTTCTTAAAAGCAGGTCACATGACCATGTGACTTAGGACACGCCCGTGTACCCCTTGACATGCCGATGTCTTCCAGCGATGGGAGAGTTCTGACTATATTCACCACGGCCTTGACACGCGTGTCTTCCAGCCGTGAGAGAGCTCTTGACTTGATCCACGGCACAGGGCTGCGCCCATGCAGAAGCGTAATGTCTTACATGGCTCATGCACACGCGGTAGTGGGATCTACAGTGTGGCCTATTCTAACTAATAATAATAAGGAAGCGAGGGTATGCGGCCTGAACAAGCGCCAGTGTGTAACGCAGTGTGGACACTTAGAGGCTATTTTCCAAGCCATTTGCCACCTTGAAATCAAGATCAACACAATACATTTCATGAACAATTCCACATTCTTCATTGAATTTAACAACATACATATAGTAAATTTTGGCCAAACATTTAGCCATATACAAAGAATAATGGTTTGATAGTCTATACATTGGCCACTTCTTAAAACATGTTCTCAAAATGAATGCTTCCTCTACATGCCATACTTAGTAAAATAATTTGGCTATACCAAAATGAAGATTGATAGTGTGCTACAAGCTCAGGCTCAACGACCCACAAGTCGACTTGGAGGGACTACATAGAAAGAAATAATTAAAGACATAAGCATTTAGCTTAGTAAGTTTGCATGTAAAGCGCATATCAATATACTTGTTTAATAGAAACCACTAGACATAACAATGGTATCATAACTTCACTATAGACCTTACTTACTCATAATGATTCTTACATGTCTCATGATACTTAATATTCTCGGACTTGTAAGGTAAACATAATACCTATATCACTTGATCATATTGATCGACATACTTTGATATAATAATCATGATTCTCTATTTCATCATTCATAACATAAGTAATACTTAATATCAACTTGATAATAGTTACTGCTTTCTTAGCCTCTTGCCATTTTATTTTTTCAACCTTATTCATTTGCGGATGAATTTTCACGAATAGCAGAGGATACTAAATCTCGACCCACATAAGTTGATGCCAAAGCCATATCCTAGATATGGTCTTACATATCTCATCTTGGTTTCAAGGCCATGTCTTGACATGGATTTATATGAAGTCTTTCTCTTGATAGCTTTTCAATGCCAAGCTTGCCTTGGACTTACATGATAACTTGTTTAATGCCAAGCTTGCCTTGGACTTACATGATAACTTGTTCAATGCCAAGCTTGCCTTGGACTTACATGATAACTTGTTTGATTATCGATGCCATGTCCCAAGCATGGTCTTACTTTGGTTGTCATATTGTGGTAAATCGAGTATCACAGGAAATTCATCTTCAATCGGGACTTGCTTATACTTAATCTCATTGATTTCTTAGTTGAACATAACATTAAACAATTCATGAAAATAGTGTACATTATATTAAGCAATTCAATGATATAAATCATAAAGCTTAGAAATCATACAAACTTACCTCAAAATACAAAATGTATGTAGATATGCAATTTAGTCCTCGACTTTGTTCTTACCTCGGTTTTGATCAGAGCTTCATTTTCTTGATATATAATCATAAATAGATCATTTAATACTCACATTGACTAAATTGACTCATTACTCATATTTTGGCAAAATTACTATTTTACTTTATACTTTCTCATATTTACACTATTGCCCCTAGGTTGTAAAATGATTTTCATTCAACTTTCTTGAGCGTCATGCTTAGTGATTCATTTTCTCTACTATAACAATCATCAATTCTCACTATTTCTAGTTGTATGACCAATTTCATAACTTTTACAAATTGATCCATACTATCATTTTCATGAAATTCATTAAGGAAAAGATGTTTATCTAACATCAAACTCTTATAAACTTCCATAAAACATCATTTAACATGCATATCATTCATGGGTAGATTTTTGATCATGGACCTTAGCTCATTTTATAGCTAAAAATAGTTAATTCATATCTGAGAACTTTAAAAATCGAAGAATATTAAAAGCGGGACTCAAATGAACTTACTTGCAAGCTTGAAAGATGAACAAACCCTAGCTATGGGGTTCTTCAAAATTTTAGCACCCACAAGAAGAAGATAAATGATTTTTTCTCATCTTTTTCCTATTTTAATCATTTAATATGTAAATGACTAAAATGCCCTTCTCTTAAAAAATTTCTATTTTACTAACTCATGTCCATTTTTGTCTAAAAATTATAATTTGGGCAAATTGCTACTTAAGGACTTCTAATTTATATTCTAAAGCTATTTCATACAAAAGCTTCTAGAAACTCATATTTTGCAACTTTTTCAATTTAGTACTTTTGGACCATTGAACCTCAATTTAGCAAAATTGCTTCATGGAACTTTGTACTAGCATGCAAACATAACATAAACTTTAAAAACTCATAAATTCACCTCAAATTCGTGGCCTCACACCATTATTCCAACTAGGCCTAAATCGGGCTATTACATCACACTCTTTTGAGGCTCGGGGACCGTCGAGGATTGTCATCACACTACTCAACTTGTTTTGGTACCTTTGAAATATGTAGATAGCTAGATATGGCATGTATAGGCTAGTCATTTTGAATTATGTTGAAATATGTGTATAAATAGCCTTGAGATTTGGCTAGATGTGTTGATAATATGCATGAGTAAATATGAAAAATGATTTATGATTTGGTATGGCTTGGAGCTATGAAATGGTCTAGTGAATGGTAAGTACATGGATGAAATGTGAGTATGCATATTTGATCAAAGAAAAGGATATATGAAAGGTAAATGTGGATGAATCATGCTTGTAGCAAATTGGCATGATTGGAATTGTATTTGAATATAGAGATTTGATGATTAATTTGATATGTTTTTGGTTACCAAATGTGCATGAAATGAATTGATATTTTGCTTTTAGGGTTGACCCTTGTGTGGATGGCATTTTGGCCTTGCAAGTGACCTGTTTTACCTACACGGCCATGGCACACGGGCGTGCCCAGTAGCTTTGTCAATAAGTCAGTGACTAGTCTAATTCTACACGGCCATGACACAGGCGTGTCGAGTAGCCGTGTGGATATGTCAGTAGCTAGCCCAACTTACGCGGCCATGGCACACGGACGTGCCTGGTGGCCGTGTGGATAAGTCAGTATACATGCTTTAATTTGGCAAGGCCAAGACACATGGGTGTGTCTAGTAGCGTGAAAGGCACATGGCCCCGCGACATGGGTGTGTGTCCTCTCTAACCTAGAAAAGTATTAAATTTACGAGAACTTTCATATATGTTGGTTTAGTCGACCTACTCTAAAGCATGATTAAGGTCTCGTTGACCTAAGAAAGGGACACTTTGATTGTGATTGATGGTTGGTATTATGAAATGTCTATAAAAGTTTCAAAGGCATCGATGAAAGTCTTTAACCCTAATCAGACAATGGTTTACGAGTTAGGGATGTTACATTTGATTAGTATCAAAGCTACGGTTTAGTCTATGCTTGAACTAACGTGGCGTGTCAAAAGTCTAACTATACATGTCATATATCTGAGCGTGATAGTGTGATGAATCTGGCGTAAAATGTGATTTTCATATAGTAATGGATCCGAAAGAGCGTAGTTGGCGATGTAGAAAGCAATGCATCCGCCACGCGTTAGCTTTACTCGGATGGTACTTTCGATTGAAGCGATCGTAATCCTTTAACAACTCGATCCACCTTTGCGCCTTAAGTTTAACTCTTTGCAGGTAAGGAGATATTTTAAGCTCTTATGTAGTGCAGTATAAATAACAGACTTCTCCTCATACAAATAATGCCTCCAACTCTTCAGAGCAAACACCACTGCCGCTAATTCCAAATCGTGCGTGGGGTAATTCAACTCATCTTTGTCTCAAGCTGTCGAGACGCATACACCGCCACTCTCATCTTGCATCAACACACACTCCAAACCTATATGTGACGCATTGCGATGAAACCGCAAACTCTTTTCGGCCTCGGTACATGATCAACGATGGAGCCTCTATCAAAATCCTTTTCAACCTTTCAAAACTCTCCTGCTGCCTATCAGCTCAAACAAAAGATACCTATTTCCTCAACAGCTTGGTTAGCAGTGCTGCGATTAATGAAAACCTTTCCACAAATATTCGGTAATATCCAGCAAGACCCAAAAAATTTTTGATTTTTGCCACCGACTTAGGTGGTTTCCAATCAAAACGACTTGATTTTTAGGATCAACTCTAATCCCCTCGGCAGACACCACATGCCCCAAAAGGTAACTTCTCTTGGCGAATTCACACTTACGAATTTGGCAAACAAGCTACTTCTCCTCGAAATTTGTAAAACCACTAGGAGATGCGAATCATGCTCCTCCTCCGATCTTGAATAGAGACGATTATATAGATCTATAAATACCTTGGCGAATTGGTCTAGATAGGGTTGGAAAACACGATTCATCATGTCCATAAATCTTTGCTTTGGTGCATTGGTCAATTCGACGGCATTACGAGAATTCGTAATGACCATAACGAGTTACGAAAGTCGTTTTATGGATATCAGCTTCCTTGACCTTAAGGTGATGATACCACGACCTCAAATCTATCTTTGAGAAAAGCGGCGCACTCTTCAATTGATCGAACAAATCGTCAATCCTCGATAGCGGGTATTTGTTTTGATCTTCAACTTATTCAGCCCGCGGTAATCAATGCACATACGCATTGATCTATCCTTCTTCTTAACGAATAGCACAGCGCTTCCCAAGGTGATACACTCGTCGGATAAAACCCCAATCTAACGATTCCTAAATCATGCTTTCAACTCCTTCAACTCCTTTGGCGCCATCCGATATGGTGCGACGGACACAGGCACTGTTTCCGGTAGAAGATCAATTTCGAATTCCACATCGCGATCTGGAGGCAACCCCAGAAGCTCTTCCGGAAAAACATCAGAAAGTTCCTTCACTGTTTGAACATCCTCCACTGTTGATTCCTTAGCTTCCAAAGTGCAAACATAAGTTATAAACGCCTCACATCCTTTCCTCACCATTTTCTCAACTTTTAAGATAGATAGATAATTCCTCCTCTCACCTATTACCACCACTTCTTCACCCTCGAGAGTTCTTAACACCATGTGCTTGGCTACACAATCCAAATTTGCTTGGTACTATAGAAGCCAGTCCATACCCAAGATTAAATCAAACCCCTCGAATGGCAACTCCATCAAATCGGCTAGAAAAACTACCCCTTGCACTTCTAGAGGTACACCCCTAAAAAGTTTGTTTACCACTACAGTTTGTCCTAGCGGGCTAAGTACATTCATCTCCCTAGCGGGCTAAGTACATTCAATCAAAGCAGTATAAGGCAACCCAAAAATAAGCGTCGTGCAGGTTTTGGCGTGCGGTGCATCACCCTCCCCTCGGCGTTTAGTTGTATAGACTAACCACAGGCGCCTCGCATCGGTGCTCCGGCACCTCTGCACAGTGTTCCATGACCCCAAGCCAAAACCATTACCTCCTTTGGGTGGACCACGACCCATCTGTGGCTGCGACCACCTCTGCCCAGTGAACATGCCCCTAACTTCAGTGATGCAGCCTTTGTCCCATACGTGGATAGTCTCTAATCTAATGATCAACGAGATCCACACAGAAGCATCTTACATTTACTCGTCCAACACTCCCTAAATGGAATTTACCAAGCTGCACACACCTCTGAAATTTGCTATCCACAGAGTCTCTCACAACCCGACTTGGCCTATCTATCCTAGGTTTTTAAAAACACCCGAGTTGACCAAGACGGTCCAAAATTCCTTTTATTACTACACGTATCTATATCCAGACTCTACTTTTCCGACCAGCTTTACTTCCTCGGCTATCTTAGCCTTTTCCACCAAGACAATAAATTCCCTTTCTCATTACGGAGCTATCGGCACATGTATATCATCTCTTAACCCATCTTTGAGGCCCAGAACACAATGCTCATGAGTGCATGGCCACCATTCCTCGGGCATAACGGCTAAGGCGTAAAATTTCGCCTCATACTCGGCCAGATTTGTTCCCACAGAACGATTCAAAAATGCCTTTAGTTGCGCATCCACATAACTCGACCCAATGTACTTACTGCGGAATGACAACTTGAAGAAATCCCGAGTAATGTAGTCGACCACGAGTACAATCCACGATCGTAAGCCACCATTCATCGCCTTATCCCTTGAAGGGACACGACTCCTTTTAACTTTTCCTCCTCAGTGAAATCGAGGTCATCCATTGCTCAACGACCTCCAACCAATACTCGGTGTGTTTGAGGGCTACTGTTAAAACACCCCAACATCTCCGCTCCATTAGCTCGAAGCCATTCGACATAGATTTACGAGCCCCTACACCCAAGCCTACCCAAGCAACTCTCTCCAAAACCCATAACATCGCTGAGACACGCATCGTCTCCACCCGTTTGGTCTTGAAACTCTACTCCGCGGTGGCGGTAGCGATACCTCATTTCACGACTCATGGCCGGACCCTGCGGTTCGACCACGGCAATCCTGCCTCTACCACTCCATGCACATTACGTCCACGTCCCATAGTACTCATGACTCTTTATCGCATTTTAATCGATTAAAGTTTTATGTGTTAGTATCTTTCACTATTTAATGCCAAACAGTTTTATGAGAGATATCTTTAAAGGGTAGTTTTATGAGAACTGGCACAACCTAGAGGTTTCTGTCTCTAAAGCTTGAATTCCTAAGACTAACAGGCAAATTTCTTCATGCTAACAATTATTCTATACATACACAATCAAATGGTTGAGCACTTACCGGGGTGGATCAGGTGCCGGTAGACTTGGATGCCATATTCCAGCCAAAACATTCTCTTTATTTAACATTATCAGCGATTTTGTAAAACACCATTGAACCCATTTCACGGCCGGGTTTTGCAACCTAGGCTTTGATACCAAATTGTAACACCCCAAACCCGGCATAAATGCTACGACCGAATCTGGTATGTCATAGGGTTGAGTGAAAACGATTTCCTATCTACTCTGGGAAAAATCATAATATATTTTGTTTTAAAACCCTTTTTGTTTAAGCGATGTTTTGAAAACCAAGATTTGCTAGCTTGTGAAAAATTCCACAATTTTAATTAAGCAATCATTTATTAGACGAGGCACATTTTAAAAAAAACGTTACTTAGTGAACTCACATATTTAAAACCCCATTTAAATTTACGTGACTAAAATTTTTCCATAGTGTCAAGCATAAATACTAAATAAACCAAACATAAATTTAAAAGGCATTATTACATAAAAAATTACCCAAATTTAAAGAAAAACTTTAAGCAGTAGAAAGTCCATAGAATATAACGTCTTTTATGGCCTCTACGAGTCCACCTCGGCTCCCATATCCACGATCTACTAATTACATGAAAAGTTTAAGGAAAGGATGAGTCACAGAGACTCAGTGTGTAAAACCATTAAACACTTAAACCGGCCCACAACCCATAATCTCGCATTAAGCTCATACATGATATCATACAAATTCATAAATGCATTAAGCCCGACCCAACCTAGTATATCCATTCTCTACACGCCATCCCGTACCAACCATTACACCGTGGGGATTTCTACAATCAACCCTCCATCCATTACCGCGCTGTCTTGTGATCTTATTGTCGAAAAATGTGGCGAGCCACCGATTACTATATGACCTTAAAATTCAACGTGGCATAGCCACCGATCACTCGTGACCTTTAAATCAACTATGGCATAGCCACCGATCACTACGTGATCTTAAAATCAACTGTGGCATAGCCACCAATCACTATGTAACCTCATAAACAGATGTGGCAGTGCCACCTATCACTATGTGACCTTAAAACAATGTGGCGAGCCACCGATCCTACGTGACCTTATCACTTCCCTTCATCAACATTCCCATATCCATGCACAACATTTATATCGAAAACCAATGTATCACGCGAATAACAAGGCAATATATCATCACATACAACCAAATCATATCGGGTAATTGAAGATCGTACCTTGCACTTCACGCCTTAACCACAAAGGTATTTGTTTGTATTCACGTAGTTTTTGGCTTTTCAGCCCATACAATTAATAATACAATTAAGTAAAGTGTTAGGTTTACACATCGGGTAACACGTAAAACAATACTCTCTACATCGACACTATTGATAGCGAAACAAGCGCTATATCATCTCTGACTTCTGATACAGAAAGGTGTTTCCACACCCGGTGGCTAATCTCAAGCTAGCGACATCGCTCACTTCTTAAACTTATGAAATTTTGGTTCACCGGTCCAACCCCTTCCATAAATTGCGGCATTTGAGTCCATTGAATAGACCTTGGTGAGAAGACCAAGATAAAATATAGAGTAAGATATGAGTGGTATTATACATTTAGTTGAATAAATCTCTCACCTAGATCGACAAAAATTTGAAAGTTTTAGGCTTGGTTCTAAATCAGTGAATCCCAAAGTCTCTCAAAAAATGCAAACACAACCCTCACCTATATTAGACCAAAGCGTCCAAAACATTAAGCCAATTAGCCATTCGGCTTTGGCTACCAAAAATCAAGCGGGAGATAAAGAAATAGGAGAAATCGCCTCTTACCTTGACCACGGAAGATTCGTATGATACCTAAGAGAAATCGGCACAGAGCGCAATGATGGCGATGGTTGGCAATGACTATGGTAAAGAAGAACAAGGTGAAAGAACGAGAAAATAAGAATGAGAGAACTTCAAATAGAGGCTTAGAAGTTTTAGCTTTTAGAAAATAGAAGGAAATGTAGAAGAATAGCTAGGGAGTTCGGCCAATAGAGGAAATTAGAGAGAGAATAATGAGCAGGAGGATATTCGGCTTTAGCGAGAAAAATGGAGAAGAGAGTGGGAGTTTTGGGGTTTCCGCTTTCAATCTGAGAACAAATGAAGAAGGAAAAGATGAGAAATAGGTTTAGAACTTGGATGAAACAAATGAAAAGAAGAAGAAAAAGAAAGGAATCGGAAGAGATGATGGAAGGTTTGGCTCTTGGTAATGCGGATGAGAAGAAGAAAAGTGAAAAAGCAGAGAGGATGGTAGAGGTTTTGGCTATACAAAGGAAAGGGTTCCAAAATTGTCAAAAAGGAGAACACCCAAATCTAGTAAGGAGAAGAGATCTCAATCTAAACTACCTAATACCTCAAAATTTTGACACCCCAAAAGCCCAAGCAGAAAATGAACCCTTTCAAAGCGAAATGCCTATGACCATCACTAAAATTGATCCCCTATACAAGTCTTTAAAATTCGGCCAACACCAAGATCACATGCTCATCCCTTTCTTTTCTCCTCAATTTCCTCCCACGATCACCCGTTTGAATTATTTTGAATGCTTCAAACTCCTTTATTTTCTCTCGACCACACATTCAAATATTTTGACTCAATCAACACTCCACCACAGTGTCGATCGCACTTCACCACTTTGCTACCCTTGGCGCTAAAAAAAATCCCCAAAATTAGCACCACGCGACTTGAACTTTGCTCACCCTCGGCGGTGGAGGGCACAGCAGTCTCCTCCCGGCGTGTCTCCTATATTTAGAAAAGTTTAAAATTTTCATAGAATTTACGTATGTGTTTTAGTTTAGTCCCGACTCGGTTTATAAGCATGCTTAGGGCCTCGATGATCGTTTTAAGGGACACTATGCACGTGAATGATTGAATGTATGATTTTTGTATGTGAATACTTACGATTTGTCGATGCGCTCCTAACCTTAATCGGCGAGCGGACACTAGATAGGGGTGTTACATTTGATTGGTATCGAGCTACAATTTAGCCAGATTCTCGGACTAACGTGGCGTGTCGATTCTAACTATACATGCCATATATCGAATTGTGATAGTGTGATGAATCTGACGTATAAAATGTGATTTTTGTATAGTAATGGATCCCAAAAGAGCGTAGTTGTGACGTAGAAAGTAATCACGCTGCTCCGCGCAAAGACGACTCCCTCTGAATCGAGGCAGATTACGAGTGGTCAGAAGGAGAAGCTAAATAGGCTTTCTTCAAATGATGAGTGAGTGGTTCACTTAGTTTGTTAAGAATAACCCGCATTGTTTGTAACCTCCTTCCCGGTTAATCCCGTCGGACATCAGATATACCTCTAACTACAAATCTGAATATGTTTAGTAAGTCTCACATTGACAAAAATCCGTAAGTATGGGGCCGAGAAGAATTTGGGCTACTAAAGATGATGATCTTTGAAAAGGTGAGTTACGGATTAAAAATACTATCACGAGGATTGATGAAATGTCTCTGACTCGGGAAGAATGTATAAAATGTGTGGTATCATTACTTGAGGCAGCGTATCAATGGTGGAAAACTTTGATTTACATTATTAGAGAGAATGAGTGCGTGGAATTTCATTCGGATCGAGTTTGAAAGAAGTATATCGATGAGAGATTCGTTGATCGAAATAGAAAGAATTTACGGAACTTAAGCAGAGGCGTATATGCATTCTGAAATATGAATGAGAATTTGTCAAGTGAGTCGGTATGCGGGAATGTGTATCATCTGAAGCTATAATGTGCAAAAGGTTCAAAGATGGCCTTAATAAAGACATTAAATCTACTATTAGGGATTTTGGAAATAAAAGATTTTGTTGTACTCGTTGATAGAGTGTGTAAAATTGAGGCACTCGGGAAAAATAAAAGAAAAGTGAATCTGAAGCTTAGTGATATGAGAAAGAGATTTTCAAGAAAATCATTTGATGCCTTTGAAAAGATTCGAGAGATAATCCAAGTCGTTTTAGAGATAACATGGGACATTGAATAGAAATCAATCAAGACCGCAAAATGAGCTCTAAAACTCCGGCCAACTTCGATGGCGATGTTGGTAATATTCGATCAGAGAGACCTAAATGTAAACATTGTGGAAAAAGGCATTTGGGAAGTTGTAGATTAAGCAATGAGCTTGCTTGAGATGTGGATTGCTCGATCATTTTATTCATGATTGCCACAGAGTGCATCGATCTAGAAGCTGTTCAAAATTTGAGATCGACAATGCACTGTGAAGGTAGGCCATCGAAGAGTGTCGAAAATGTTAGTTGTAGTCGAGAGAACTACGAGAACAACGTTGCTAGATCCAGAAGCTAGGCGCCCGGCCGGGCGTATGCTATCAGAGCTCGTGAGGAAGCTTCTTCACCGGATGTTATAACGGGTACTTTTACTCTTTATGATACTTCTATGATTGCTTTGATAGACCACAGTTCTCGCATTCATATATTTGCATGAACTTAGTATTCAACAAGACTTTCTTGGGTAGAGTCTCACGAGTTTGCTATAAAGTATCGAACCCCCTTAGGTAAATGTGTCTTTGTTGACAAAGTATGCAGAAGCTGTCAGTTGATGTTTCAAGATATCTGTTTCCTATTGATGTGATGCTCTTGCCATTTGATGAATTCAATATTAATGCAGGTATGGGTAGTTGTTTATGCATGATCTTTGTTGTGAACTACAAAAGAAAGACTATATATTTGAGATGTCAGAATGATGAGATTATGCGCATTGAGTCGAATGATTTAAATGGATTACTGTTGTGATATCTATTTTGAAAGCTCGAGTTTTTGAATAGGGGTGATGAGGCACATTTTGCTTATTTGATTGATTGAAATATGTCTGAAGAAAGGAAGATTAAGTCGGTGTCTATTATGCATTAGTTTTTACGATGTGTTTCTGAAGAGTTCTGGGTTTACCTCAGATTCGAGAACTTGAGTTTGGTATTGAATTATTGCACAGTACTATACCTATTTTGATAGCTCCATATAGAATGGCACCAACGAGTTGAGAGAATTAAAGTCGCGATTTCAAGAATTGGTGAGAGAGAGGGTTTGCTAGGCCGAGTTTTTCGCCTTAGGGTGCTCTGTTACATTTGTGAAAAAGAAAGATGTACGATGAGAATGTGTATCGATTATCGTTAGTTGAATAAGGTAACAATAAAGAATAAATATATGTTACCACTGGATTGATGACTTATTTGATCGATTAAAAAGACTACAAAGTGTTTTCCAAGATTGATCGAGATCGAGGATACTATCGATTGAGAGTTAAAGATTGAGACATTCAGAAGCGCTTTGAGAACAAAATGCGAGCATTACAAATTTTTAGTTATGCCATTTGGACTAACCAAAGCACTGCTTATTTTTATGGATCGATGAAGCAATTTCTATACCATATCTAGATCGATTTGTTGTTGTATTCATTGATGACATTTTGATTTATTAGCGTGATGAAATTGAACATGCTAAACATTTGAAAGTTATTTTGCAAACTTTGAGAGAAAAAGCAATTGTTTACTAAATTTAGAAAATGTGAATTACAGTTTTGCCACGAGGTTAGTTTTAGGACATATCATTATCGACTTTGAATCCAGAGTGGATCAGAGTAAGATTTACTGCTATTTTGAATTGGAAACCTCAGAATAATGTATGCAAGTCAGTAGTTTTACGGGACTTCTTTGGTTATTCTTTGCGATTTGTAAAAGGCTTTTAGACCATAGCTACTCAGTTGGCTAGAAGCGCTTCAAAAAATATGTCAAATTTGAATGATCGGATAAATGTCGAAAAGTTTTGATCGATTGAAAACTCACATTATGAAGCTCGGTGTTAGTACAACGAGAATCGGGTAAAGAATTTGTTGTGTCTGGTGATGCTTCATTAAATGATGCAGGATGTGTTTTGATGCGAGGAAAAGCAAAGTTGTAGCTTATGCCTCGAGAAAATTGAAGCCTCATGAAAAGAATTATCAAGCCTTACGACCTTGAGTTAGCTACAATTGTGTTTGCACTTAAGATTTGGCACCATTATACATGCGGTGAGAAATGTCACATGTTTTTAGATCGTAAAAATGCAAAATATCGATGACTCGGAAAGATTTGAACCTCGTCAAAGAAGATGGTTAGAAATTTGCTAAAAGATTATGAGCTTGTGATAGATTATCATCCAAGTCAAGCAAATGTTGTTGCGGATGCTGCTGAGTAGAAAATCATTGTATGCACTTTACACGCTTTGTATCGTGATTAGACTTATCGATGATAGTTCTATGATAAGCGAATTAAAAAGCCAAACGTTGTTTGTACAACAAATATGTGATGCTCAAAAAGTTGATAATGAATTATTATTGAAACGAGCTCGATGTGAAATGAATTCCAATCTGAATTTCAAATTGTTGATAATTGTTTGAGATTCGAGGATCGTGTCGCGTGTTCCAAGAACTCGGAGTTAATTTAGTTGATTTTGAATGAAGCCCATAATAATGTCGTCTATATGTTCATTAGGGAAATGCGAAAATGTATTATGATTTGAAGCGACACTACTAGTGATGCGGAATGAAGCGATACATTTACGACTTTGTTTAGTTTGTCAACAAGTGAAAGCGAGAACAGAGTTTAAATGCGGTTTACTCACATTGATCCCGATTCCCAGTGGAAATGGGATAGAGTGGCGACGGATTACATTTACGGTTTGCCTCGACACAGAGCAAGAAAGATGCGATGCAGGTTATAGTGGATAGACTAACCAAATCAACTCATTTTATTCCAGGTTAAATGCGGACTATTAAGCTCAATAAACTTCTGAGTTGTATGTATATCAAATTGTGAGATTATATTTGATTGGTAGCAATATCAACTTTGTTTAACGGTAAGATTTTGGGACGAAAATCCTAAATGAGGAGAGTTATAACTGATGCGATTTGACCCTAATCGGAGCAGTGGTTTGGGACCACAAATCTGAGTTCAAAAAAATTTTAAATATTATTTTTGGTGCTAATTATATGTGATTTATGATGTGTGAAAGTCTCGTATAAAAATTTGATCGTTTGTGTGTTTAATTAGACAAAAGGACTTAATCGCGTAAAATGTAATAGTTGAAAACTATAGTGAAATGTGTACATTAAAGGGCAATTAGCCTATCCTAAGAGTTAGTGGATGGCATATACCAAGAATAACCTAGTATTATTTGTTTATATATTAAAGTATAAAGGTTAATTTAGTAATCCAACAATTACTTAATATATATTAATTAAAACACAAAAAAATGAACATGTTTACTTCATCTTTCTCTTGTAGAATATTGAAGAAAGAAAAGGGAGCTAAGTTCTTTTGATTTTTGATTGCTTTCAAGCCAAATTCAAGGTAAGTTTTTAGTCGGTTTTTGTTAATTTTTACGTTTTTGAGGTCGTTGCTTCGAACATTAGTTGACCCATGTTAGAATTTTTTAAGTTGAGCATGCTTGATGTTCGGTCATTGACATGTTCTTGTGGTTTTTGATGTTTGATGATTTTATATTAAAGATATGTTAAAGATTAGCATGTTTTGTATTGGAAATTTTAGTGAATTTGAGTATTTTGGGCTAAATTGCAAAAATGAAATTTTGAGAGGCTAAAATACAAAATAAATGAAATAAATGGACTAGTATGGTCCCTATGAACATTCGGCCCTTAGGTGATATAATGAAATTTTGTGTATTTTGTGTTTTGTGTAAAAAGGACTAAATTGTAAAAATGTGAAACATTAGGGGTAAAATGGTAATTTGTCTGTTTATGTGTTTTGGGACTAAATTGAGATGAAATGTACTTGAATGAGTTGAATCTTAATGTGTTTAGATCAAGAACAAAGAAAAACAGATTTGGATTGGGAAAGCGAAGGTTATCGAATAAGTAGGTCTTAAATAAATCAAAGTCGATAGTCGAGAGTAAGTCCTTAAGTAAGTATATGTCGAAAATTATTTATGTAACTTAATGAAAGATGAAATTTAAATGTTTTGAGGATATATATATATAAGATAGCCAAATGTGGATAAATATTTTGGCATGAAGTGTTGTTAAATTCTAATTGAATTGATAAGTTCATGTGATATGAATTAAATGCAGTTAAGTATAGTGCAGTTAGCTTGTAATGTGATTGAGATGGAAGTAATATTGTATTTGGGCTTGAGCCTAGCGGGCCTTGTGGCGATGATGTAATTGGGCTTTGAGCCTAGCGGACCTTGTCTTGGGTGATTTGTATCGGGCTTCTTTTGCTGCGAGGCTAAATCTAGATGATCAAATTCGGACCTCGGGTCTAGCGAGGCTTAATGCTGGGTGTGTATTTGGGCTTGATGCCTAGAAGGCTTAATCTCTTTGTGATGTATTATAAATAGAAATTCATGAATCATTTACAAGGAAGAATGTAATTACTAAAGTAAACTAAATGCTCGGGTAAGTATAAATTTTATAGATGCAAGGAATGAGGTAAGTTATTATCTTTCTTTTCGAATTAAATAAGTTGTGCAATGGTCAAGGTTTTCAGTAATGAATTTATATGATATGTGCAATTGATCTATTCATTAATGAGTATGATATGTATATTGAAATATAAAATTGTAATATCTTTGATATTAGGTCATTTGTAAAAATGTCAAAGGTGAGAATTATCGGAGATGCTTATATTTGTGTTTGACTAATTACATGTGATCAGGATATATGTTATACGTATTAGTGATGGAATATGCGAATATCTAAAGCATTTAAGTGCTTTGGAGAGTTGTATGCCTTCGATAAGAAAGTGATAGATGCTAAGTTAAAGAGATGGCAATTCGACCATAAACAATTTTTAGGTTAATTTATTTGTATTTAATGTCATAGACAAATTGATATATCACAGCATAAAATGTTCGAATGTTTAATTCTTGAATTGTAATTGCTTAAGACTTACTAAGCTAGTAAGCTTACTCAGTGTGTGTTTAATACATTTTATAGGTCGTCAAAGCTATTGAAGGCTCGGGACCGTCAAGGATCGTCATCACACTACTAATATCATTTTGGTACACCTCGGATATGTATATAGCTAGATATGGCATATATAGGCTTGTTCTTATGATGATTTGTAAAGTGAACTTAGCCATGTGATTTGGCTAGTTATGTTTTGGTGTCATACTTAGATGAATGTGATATGTGAAGTTGTTATGATATGATTAGTTGATATATGGAATGGTTATGAGATGGTAAGTATATAGACAAATGGTGCATAGGCATAATTGAGTTTTAGTTATGCAAATTGGTATGTTTAGTATTGGTTTTGAATGTATATATTGAATGAAAATTAAATGTATAGTTGTGATTATCTTAGTGATCAAATGTGCATGATTTGGATGGCTATTTATATGTTTTTGGTTGCCATATATGCTTGATATGTGTTGGTAAATTATGCTTATAGGTATGAACCATTTGGTTGGCATTTTGGCCTTGTAAATGGCACATAATGTCCCTACATTGTATGTATGAGGCGTGCCTTGGGCCGAAGTGGGTAAATTGGCGAGGATGCAACCTAAAATCACTGCGGCCTCGACACGGGCGTGTCATCCCAAAGCCGTGGTGTGCCGTCGGTAGCTAACATAAAGGCGACCAAAGTACACGGGCGTGCTTGGTGGCCGTGGTGGGGAAGATTAGTAAATGAACCACGAAGGACACCGCAGGTGTCCCCAGAAGCGATGGAGGGCACACGGTCTCCTCCCACGGCGTGTCTCCTGTATTTTAGAAAAGTTTAAAATTTTTATGGAATTTCCATATGTGTTTGGTTTAGTCAGAGCGGTTTATAAGCATGCTTAGGGCCTCGATGGCTAGTTTAAGGGATACTATGCACGTGAGCGATTGAATGTATGATTTTAGTATGTGAATATTTCCGATCACATTCGGTAATGCTCCCTAACCTTAATCCAGACAGCAGGACACGGGATAGGGTGTTACAACTTAGTCACTCTGGTTTGGACTTTGGATTGCCCACACTTGCCATTGAGGTGGCTGAACTCTTGAACCAGAATACGTGTTGCCTCGTTCTCTCTCTGCGAATGCCCGTGATGTAGTCATCAGGGTTCCACTTCCTGGACCTCTTGATTGAGCTTGGTATGATTTGCTCATCGGCCTCTTTCTTGCATCCGGGCCTCACTCCGACCTTCCTCTTTTCCTTACTCAACTCCTACGGCCTTACTAGCCACATCCACCAATACCACGAATTCCTTGATTTCTAAAATCGACTAATAGTCTAACATCTTCATTCAACCCATATTCAAATCTCTTGCATGAAGTAGCTTAGGTAGGTATACATTCATGCGCATACTTACTAAGCTTTAACAAATTCGCTCTCATATTACGCTTACAGTCATTTTTTCTTGCTTCAACTCGAGAATTCTTTTCATTCACAGGTTTACAAATCGTTGACTTATAAACTTCTTAGGAACTTTTCAAAAAATCACATCACCGCTACGTAGGAACCACGAGAGGTGAACATTTTCCACCAATGGTATCTTTGAATCCTCGGCAAGGATACATCGCATTTCAAGCTCTCTTGGTGTGTACGGGAGAGTTCATCAAAAACCTCGTTGGGCTCTCCAGGCCCGAACTCATTCGCATTTCGGGGTCATCATATATTAGCTTGAAAATCCTCGGCTCCTTGCTTAGGATTTTGTCTACCTGGGAGCTTAGTTGTCCTCGCCCCATTTCTATACCTTGGGGAGTCCACGAGGGCGGGGCGAGGTATAGGAGGAGGTGGAGGAGGTTGAGCATTGGGGTTTGCTCGTGCGTGCTCGGTGTACCGATTAATCATCATTTGGAGAAATGCTTACAGAGCCTCTTATCCTCGACCCACTAGTTTGGGTTCACTCTGCACTGACGGTCCGCACGCTTGCGAGGAGCCAGGACATTACTAGGCTGCGTCATCGATGGCCGATTGATCGGGATCCATACACTACATAAAAAAATTTAAAATCATGGAAGCCACCACACTATTATTATATGCTAAATGGCATGTATGTTGAACTCTTTACACGCTCGGTAGTCCTAGAACCGACTAAACCATAGCTCGATACCACTAAATGTAATACCTCTTACCCATATTCTAAAGCCAAGGCAGGACTTAAGGCGTTATTTTAAATAAATCCTCATGACCACCACTTAGGCCCATAATAACTCTCTCTCTTATCACACTTGCTGCATCATTGTATCAACTTATGAGGCCTAACTCATACCTGCGAGAACACTTGAGACTATCACAGGAACTTTTTCAACCTTTACAAATTTTTCCTTTTATCACAGGGCTCACATGCAGGTGTAAAAGCGTGTACGCCCATGTGTGGACACACACGCCCGTATCTTCAATCGTGCCTAAAACCCGATATGTCCAAAATCCCACGGCTAGGGGCGCGACCATGTGAAATGGGACACGCCCGTGTATCCCGAAGACATGCGTGTCTTCACCATGGTGGTCGGCGCGGACTAATTTCTGATGCAGGACACTCCTATTTTCCATGGCCATGTACTCTTATACTAGCTCACGACACCAAGCCCCGGTCACTAGGCACACTTGTGTGCTTGAAACCATGTGACAATTCAAATACCAAAATTCAAGGTCACGAGACCATTGCGGTTTGGACCTACGCGCCATGGCCTGATCACATGTCACCTGCGGTTAGACCTGCATGGCTTTGTGTGCCTACAGTATATGAACAAGAATAAAGTACATTTTGCGAGGTTCTTGCCCACATAGCTCACACCTTTACATGAACCCATTCAACATACTATGATCATCTCATAGTTTCAATATAATCTCCATAGATAACTTTGAATTTTTATAAAATGATAAAATGGGCCATCAATCATGGTAATTTACAAAAAAATGTCTTCACAAGAGCCAATACACCTTTGGCCAAAATCACAAAATATCTAATTAGTGTAGCCCCTATACATGCCATAAAAAGCAAAATCACTAAGTCTAATTATAAAGTGAAGGCGGATAGTGTGGAGCGGTCTCCACGGATATCGGTGTATCCAGCTCTTGCTCTTAAGCTCTACATAAAATAAAGGAAAGAAAGAGGATTAAGCTTTAAGCTTGAAGTAAGTTCACATGTAAACAATACAACATTTTAACATGTATTAATACAATTTCATAGCATTATGCACTAAACAAGAAACAATTTACATTCATGATTATGCATCCTCATTTCCTCCATTCAAACACTCCAATCATTTGCAAACATAATACATACATTCATTAACGGTTTCCTGCACTTAACATCACAAGTCACATAATACAACACATCTAAATCCATTATAAGTAGTTTGATTACTTGGTGGATTCACATAGCCCACCTTAGGTATTCATTAGGGTGGTATCGCACATAGCCCACCAAGATTACTGAAGCGATGGTATTGCACAAAGCCCATCATAATTAAATAATAAGGTGGTATACGCATAACCCGGCGAAAAAGATGAATGAGGCGATGTATATCGCTATAAACGTCGTAATGAAACAATAATTATTAAATGATGACCACATTGAATTCACTTGAATCATATATATATTCTCAATCATGTCATACCACAATTAGAGCATAATGTATATAAATATAATTGTATTGTTTACACATAAACTTACCTCGATACAAAACATGTTAACTAGCGATTTACTCAATCACCTTGCCTTTCCACGATTAAAAGGTTGATTAAGCGCTCTTAACGATCCCTATAACACGAGAAATTCATTCATTTAGATCATTACATAATCATAATACATCAAATTCTACGCTTGGGCAAAAAGACCATTTTGCCCTTGTATGCGATCTAACAAAATTACGATTTTGCCCACAGGCCTCGTAATTTATTTTTTCATCATATTTTCTTGACAAGCAAACATAAATGAACATTTATTTCTCTTACAACTACTCACCATTTCAACTATTTCAAAGCATTGTATGACACAAATTAAATGTTTTGCACTCAAATCTATTTAGGTGTTTTCATGCCCCAACACCTTTCACAAAAGTTGTTTCTCATCTCCCACCCCAACATTTCATTTTCTTCCATGAAAACTCGGCTAACAACATAACTACTCTCATGGAAAGTCCTTAAACTTTCAACCATATCTCAATTTAGTCCACTCAGCTAAGCTAGCTTGAGCTTTGGGGACTAAAAGTATAAAAAAAATTATCAATTAACACCACCAAAAATCTACTTACTTGGGTGAGGACAAAGTTACTTTCTAAATTTCAAAGCTTCAAAACCCCTCTTTTGAGTGTAAAAATCGATTGGAAGAAGAAAAGAAGAAAAAGATGATAGCCTTCACTTATTTTATCATATTTTAGTCAACTGTTCGACAAACTTTCTGGGATTTGACTAAAAATTAATACTCTTATCTCCCCTGGCTTCCTATGGCCCGCCATCACTAAATAAATGGCCCAGTGCACTTTAAAATCCTCCAAATTTACATTTATAGCCATTGTGGGTACCTACCTTATAAAATAGAACTTTTGCATCTTATGCGATTTAGTCTTTTCACGATTAAGCACGTCGTGACTAGCTGAAATTAAAGCCCCCAGAAGTCCCCGTATAGTCGTATATTGATACCATAACACATAAAATAATGCTAAAATAATTTTCCTCGAACCTCAGTTAGTGGTCCAGAGACCATTATTCGACCTAGCCCGAGAATTGGTTTTATTGCACACACACATATTTGGCAAAATTACTATTTTGCCCCTATACTTTCTCATATTTACACTATTGCCCACGAGGCTTGTAAAATGATTTTCATTCAACTGTCTTAAACTTCATACTCAATTGGTTCATTTTCTCTACTATAGCAATCATCAATTCGCCTTATTTCTAGTGTATTATAACCAATTTCATAACTTTTACAAATTGATCCAACTATCATTTTCACGAAATTCATTAAGGAAAGAATGTTTATTTAACCCCAACATCAAACTCTAATAATAAGAAGAATATTAAAGCAGCAGGCTCAAATGAACTTACTAGCAAAAACATGAAGAAGTAGGCAAACCCCCAGCTATAGGGTTCTTCAAATTTTGGCAGCTCCACAAGGAGGAAGATGAATGATTTTTTCTCATCTTTTTCCTATTTTTAATCATTTAATAAGTAAATAACCAAAATGCCACTTTTCTTAAAAAAATTCTATTTTACTAGCTCATGTCCATTTTGTGAAAATTATAATTTGGACAAATTGCTGCCAAGGACTTCTAATTTATATTCTAAAACTATTTCATACAAAAACCTTCACAAACTCATATTTTTTAACATTTACAATTTAGTCCAAAAGGACCATTTCAACCTCAAATTGTATAGGTTAGCTTCATGGAACTTTCATGCTAGCATGCAAACCTAACATAAACTTTACAAACTCCATAAATTCACCTCAGTTAAGTGGCCTGCGCTTTCCATTATTTCCCGACTAGAGCCTACGTCAGTGTACAATTCTCCTATAGGAGTTTGCGTCCTGAAAATCTTGCAAATAAAGAGTTTGGATACTTGGTTTCTCTTATTCTCTTGATTTCCCATGTGGCTTTCTATCAGGTGTCTTGCCTGATACTTTCACTAAAGGCAATACTTTATTTCTCAATTCTTGACTTCTGAGCTAAAATCTTGGCGGTTCTTCACCACATAAGTCGTATTTGGGATGAATCTTTATTGTGAGGTAATTACATGTGAAGGATTTGATATGTAGCGTCGCAACATTGACACGTGAAACACATCATGTATCTTTTCTAGATGCGATGGTAAGGCCAAATCTTCCAAGCTCTAAGTAGGAACACTCTCGATAATCTCGTGAGTCCCAGATGAAGCGTGAACCAACTTGCCTTTCGACCAAATGAGAACTTTTCTCCATGGTGACACTTTTAAGAAAAACTTCTA